>CM076579.1:88385116-88578651 GCA_034641835.2 Pinus albicaulis
ATCTAACAATAGTGAAAAATACTGATGACTAACAATATTAAAACAATAACTTAAAAAAATTCTTGATGTTAATTTCATATATCATGTTTATGATAGTCAATGTGTTTCACCACTGGTGGTAGTCCCTAAAAAGAAAGGAAAATGGATAATTTGTGTCGACTATAGAGAAACAAATAAAGCTACATAGAAGGATCATTTCCCCCTTCCATTTGTGGACCAATTCCTTGACACTCTTGCCAGAAATAAATATTTTTCTTTCCTCGATGGGTTCAACGGATATAATCAAATCCAGATTTCCCATGAAGACCAAGATAAAAAAACATTCACCTGTTCGTGGTGAAATTTTTCATATAGATTCTTACCATTCAGGATGTGCGATACACCAACCACTTTTCAAAGGGAAATTCTCAGTATTTTTTCTGATTTAGTTAAGGAGTTGTCTACCGATGCAATAGAATAGACCTAATGACATTTTTTGCCTTAATCCGGTAAAAAAAATTCAAAAAATCAGGTAGCTGGAGTTTTTAGATTGCATTTTTGATGGTGTAAATGGTTTCAACACCATAAAAAACCCTTAGGGCACCCAAAATACTAAATTTTAACAACATTAACGCATATTTGCAAAAATATTTGCTGGAATTTTTCATAATCTTACCGAAATTTGTGGGTTATTCTGTGGGTTTTTTATACTACGGATTTAATTAATGAAGGAATTGAACTATATATAGACAATTTTACCCCTAATGATAATGATTTTGACCAAGCCTTGCATAATATTGAGAAGGCTATTTCACGATAATAGCTACCAAGTTGTGCCTTAGTCATGAAAAATGTCATATGATGATGACAAAGGGAATACTTCTAGGGCATTTTATTTCTGCTACAAGCATTCAAGTAGACCCAACTAAGATCAAGGTAATTATTAAACTCCCTACCCATCAAACGAAGATAGATGTATGTAGTTTCCTTGGTTATGCTGGTTATTATTGTCGTTTTTTAGATTTTTTTTCAGCAGCATCTCTATATGTATTAACTAGACATGTGGAATTTAAGCGGACTAATAAATGTGACACTAATTTTGTAGATTTGAAAATTTTGGTCTCAACAGCTCCTGTGTTGTGAGGACCAAATTGGAATCTACCATTCCATATATCCTCATATGCATCAGATACGATGATAGTAGTCCTAAGACAAGAAGAGGATAAAAAAACCTTATTGTTACACCATTTTTTTGGTCATCTAACCCATTATCATTAGATGAACCCAAGTACACCATGTAAGACCAATTTTACCCGAAGTAAAATTTCTTTCACCATGTAAAATAACATTTGTCTATATTTCCTGGTCATATTTAACTCAAAACAAGGAAATTAATTAAATAAATCATTATTTATTTAATTATTTCCTAAGAATAAGTTATTCAAATCATTATTTAAATAATATTCCTAGTTAAATTTGACTAAATCATTTGTAAATAATTAAATAAATCATTATTTATTTAATTATATTCCCACCATCTCCCTAAAATAATAAATAAATCATTTATTTATTTATTGTTTATAAATAAAGGAATTGACCCAAGTAAAAAGACCTTTTCCCTCCAACAAATATAATAAAATATTCCTAAAGGGTGGTTTTAGAATTTGATTAATAATATTTTATTCACTTTTTAAAGTTAACACCCAATATTTGTTATTGAAGGGTTTTTATTCATTAAGTCTCTCATTGCAGAATGATACTCTGATCTGTGTGTCCTTTCTTATGACTTAACAGATTCTATGTTTGTCTAGGTTTCTACACCAATAGAAAATTTCGTCTAAACAGGGACTTTAGAACCCATCCCATTAGGGAGCTTAGGAAAACACCTTTCTTGTTTTATCTCATTTATTTATTATGTTAAATTCACACCCAAATACATTGTTCTTGTCTTGTCTATTGGATGCATGGAGCCATATTGTATTTTATCTACTTAATGTATTTTGTGGTTAGATCTGGATTTGTGCAGCAGACTTAAAGATATTTTGTAGCCATAATCAATGTTAGGGCTATTTGTTATGCGTAGCTAAAGTGATATTTTACGACGAAAGATTCATACTAACACTTATGACATTTATTACACTAGCAAAAACCTTACGCCTGCTGAGTTAAATTATACCATGACAGAAAAATATTTTTTGGCCATTGTTTATGACATAAATAAATTTCTCCATTACATAATGGGATATATAGGTTTTTTTTATACTGGTCATTCTGTCATTCGTTATTTAGCTAACAAACCTGTTACCAATGGTAGAATAACTTTCTAGTTACTATTGTTGACAAAGCTCTTATGTTTAACAAAACAAATTGAGGATGATGTAATTAATGGGTTCATTAATCAACCTTCCATAATCGAGAACCTAAGCTGTCAAATGATGAAAGTTGTGCTTGATAATCAAGCCCAAGGAGATCCGTTAGAGGACTTGAACATTGAACATACATCCATGACTGCAGTTCATGATACCATTCTGACCAAAATTGAGCCTATCAATACCCTGAATATTAATGATAATATTAACAACTTTCAGCATGGAAGTCTAACTCAAATTCTTCAAAAAAATTAAAAAAAATAAATTCCCAAGAGTATTTAGATATGAAGGGAACCAATCCACAACTCTGCACACATGATATTTATATCAATAAAGATTCTTGAGCTATTCGTGAGCCTCAAAGAATACTAAATCCACACCTTAGGGACATAGTAAAACAAGAACTTAAAAAAATTCTTGACGTTAATTTCATATATCCTATTTCTGATAGTTGGTGGGTTTCACCACTGGTGGTAGTCCCTAAAAAGAAAGGAAAATGGATAACTTGTGTCGAATATAGAGAACTAAATAAAGCTACGTAGAATGATCATTTTCCCCTTCTGATCTAAGGCTCAATATTTAGCTCAAAATTGAAAGTGCTCATAAATTCTTCAAACCTGAACGCCTGGATAGATATCGTCTCCAAGATTCCAACGCAACTCATTTCATCAAATTTTGAGTTCGTATGAGGGAATTATGGCCTGCTTTTCATTTTCCCAAACAAGTAAAAAAATGAGCAGAAGAGGTACATGGATGATGTGGCAAGTCCAATTAGCTTCACAGGGTATATTCTCCAATTTCAACCAGTGAAACTAAGACAAGTTTCATCTTCATATTCACCAAGGTTGCTATGTGAAGTTGAACTTTTTCTCCATTTCTTAAGATGGAAATTTTATTTTAATGGCTCATTATTTTTATTATATGGGGGATTTTTAAGCCAATGGGAAATGTCTATGTGGCATACCATGTTCCCATGCCCCCCCCCCCCAAGGCATGGTAGGTTGGATGAAATTTCATTAACAAGGTCGAACTATGCACTTGGGGGCGCACACATATATTATATTTCAACATAATTCTTTTTAACTTAAGGTCTCAAACCTTGGATGGGTGGTAATCTCTAAATATGGTGGACAACTAACTATGATGGCGGAGACCCTTATTTGATGGACAAGCTATTTATTCGGTGGAGAACTCTATATATAATGGAGCAAAATTTTATGGTGTGGATCGAGGTTGAATCCATGACCTCACCCGTGCCAATACACCACCTTATTGCTCTACCATACCGTGGGTCTTATCCTCTAAGGGTTCCCACTACTATGTTAATTTTAATGCGCTGGAGTTTGGGGGTCCAGAGGGGGCCAACCGCCTTACATGTGCTGAAAGGTAGAGACCAGGTGCTCAGGAACAATATTGGTGGAGTTATGTTTAAATTGTATTAGCAATACACCATTGTAATAATCTGGATTAAGTTATAAAATAATTTGTGATTAATTTTTAAATCATGCTTCATGCTAATCGTGATTAATATTCGCTTATCCAAAATAAACTCGCTTATATTAGCATCAAGTGTAGTTTAATCCTACAGTTAAACTGGTGGAGCACGCCAAATGTAGCGGCAAGGCCAAATTTAGAATATTTACTGGTGGAATCCTAGTTTTAGAGCAGAAAATGTAGGAAAACTTGTTTCTGCCATAACTCAGGAAATTTTCGACAAAAATGAGCTCAGGAAGAGTCATTTCTAGTAGATTTTGATGTTTGGAGTCATTGGAGCAAGTTGCAGAGGCATCATGAGACTCTAAACAAGAATTTTGCACATTTGAAGCTAATACAAAGGCCCACACTATGAAGCTGGACCAAGGAGATGTAGCCCAAGAGCAGTGAACTCCTTCATCAAAAAATTTTGTATTGAGCTCTGTTATTTTTGCTTATTGTGTACTTATTTGTTGATGTTCAATAATTAATTTCTATGCTTTTGACTTCATGAAAAAACACTAAATTTCACCCATTTTAATTATTAGACAATCACATGCTCATGGATAAACTATTAATGGATAATCAAACCAAACCAAATTTTATTTAAATATGAAACTGATATTAGCACAACAAAAAACAATAATCATTTTCAGATCAAGTCGGTATAAAATCACAAGGTTGCTTGCTAGTTTTTCTTGAAGGGTTTTAATAGTTGCAATTTTTGTGATGCTTACAAGGTTGAGATTGCAGAGAGGAGAAGGGAAGATATTGGTAGCTAGTCCTGAGATTAGGAAAAAAAGGAAGATAGCTGAGAAATCATCATCCTCACCCAAAGGACCACTCAAAGCAACACCTGAAGCACCTCAAATTCCATCTCTATCAGTTGAGATAGAATATGTACAAATTGCACAAGAGGTTGAAGTGATTAAAGAGGTACAAGCTACAGAGGTTGAGCTTGAATCCAAATATACACTCTTAAATATATAGGAGGTTTACATTCCTACTTGAAACATACTATCCTTATTTTTAACCCAAAAAACTTAGATAAAGTTTGTGTGCAAGCCATGCATATTGAAGCAAGGGGAAAAAACATTCCTAAAGAGGGTAGTAAGAAGAAGCCATTCAAGGGTAAGGGAAAAGAGAAGGGAGGAAAATGGAAGGGAAAGAAGAATGTAAGTACAAAGAAAGAAGGGGAGAAAATTACATGCAAACATTGTTCCAAAGAGGGGCATGATGAAGCCCACTGTTGGAAACTACATCCCGAATTAAGGCCAAAGAAACCAAATAACAAAGGGAAACAAAAGATGACTGCCACTACACAACAAGAACTTGGATCCGATTCAGGAGATGAAACCAATATAATCACCATGGTTAACAAAGGAATGGAAGCCATAGCAAGTCATAGTTCCTCAAACAGTCAGAAAAACACTCCAAATGAAGACACAAGGATAGAGGTGTTCCATGTTAGAGTGATCTTGAATCATACAAATATTAATGCATTATTTGATATGGGGTCACAAGTAAACTTGATTTTAGAAGACTTATTCAAAAATCTTAACCTTGAAACTGTACCACATCATAAACCATACCCTTTGGGTTGGATAGTTAAGAATTCCAATTTACAAGCTACAAGGAAATGCATATTTATATTTGCTATTACTGCAAACTTTCTTGATGAAGTCGAGTTTGATGTGGTTCCACTTGACATCTCCAGGATTATCTTGGGAATTCCATATTTGTATGACAGGAAAGAAAGGTTTTATTGCCATGAGAACAAATATCATTTTCTCAAGGATGGGGTGGATTATATTGTGAGAACTCATCACAAGAAACTAAACGTTTCTTTAGTTAATTCAGGGAAAATGAAGAGGCTAGTAAATGTAAGTAAACATTTTGAGCTTCTCATGATCAAGAAAAAGGATGATGTTGACTATGAATATTTTTATGGATGTGATGAAAAATTGAAATCTTATTTGTTTGATGTGGTAAGTCAACATGGCGAGATGTTTCAAGAACCAAAGGGGTTACCACCCAAGAGGGGAATTTAGCATGAGATTCAATTGCAGCAGGATGTTCCACTTCCAAACATTGGTACACATCGCATGTCGATTAAGGAGTGTTTGGAAATCAAGAAGAAATCCAAGAATTGTTGAATAAAGGTATCATACGCCCATCTACTTTTCCACGTGGTTCACCAATATTTTTGGTTCCAAAAAAGGATGGGAATTGATGCATGTGTATCGATTTTTGTGCACTAAATAAAATCACGGTAAAGAATTGCTACCCACTCCCATGCATTGATTATTTTCTTGATTAGTTAAAGCATGAAAATTATTTCACTAATTTAGAATTACAAGGTGGTTATCATCAAGTCAGAATAGCTGAAGAGGACATTTGTAAATCTTCTTTCAAAACTAGACAAGGATTGTATGAGTGGTTAGTTATGCCAATTGGCTTAACAAATGCACCAACAACTTTCATGTGAGTCATGAATGATGTACTTAGATCATTTCTAGATGAATTTGTCATTTTTTACATAGATTACATACTCATATTAATCAAGTCAAGAGAAGAACATGTAATGCATGTGAAAAAGGTACTTGATGTCTTGAAAAAAGAGCAATTATTTTTAAAGATGTCAAAGTGCGAGTTTGGTAAGACTTCATTGGTGTATTTGGGACACATTGTTGGAGGAGGTGGATTGAAGATCGATCCTTCCAAATTAGAGGTCATTTTGAATTGGCCCAAGCCCAATACAGTTACAGAGGTAAGAAGCTTTTTAGGGGCAACACAGTATTGGAGGAAATTTATTACTAATTTTTCTTCCATTGCAGCTCCGTTACATGCATTGACAAGTGTGAATAAATTCTTCCATTAGGGAGATGTACAGCAGAAAGAATTTGATTCTTTGAAGTGAAAGATAATTTCAGCACCAGTTTTAGCACTTCTGGATCTTAGACAACCATTTGAGATCCAAACAGATGCAAGTGATTATACTATGGGACTAGTGCTCATGCAGCATGGTAAGCCTATCTCGTTTCATTCTAAAAATTTTAATGGACTTGTGACTAAATAATCCACCTATGATAAAGAGTTATATGCATTGGTACGAAGTGTAAATAAATGGAAGCATTAATTGATGGGGAAAGAGACCATTATCCATACTGACCATCAACCATTGAAGTACTTACAATCACAGTCAAAGTTGCAGCAATCAAGACATTTCAGATGGATGGGTTTTATACAGTAGTTTCATTTGGTTATTAGGTACAAAAAGGGAATCTACAATAAGGTAGCTGATATGCTCTCTAGGCCTATTGTAAATTTAGCTATTATACTCAAACAAAATTCCATTATGCATGAAATTTACGTTGAACAATTTCCAATTGATAGTGATTTTCAAGATGCTTATGAGATTTTGAGTCAAGAAAACCAAAATGAAGAGCTAGATTATCATGTGCATAAAATTTTGTTGTATCACTTGGGCAAGTTATGTATTCCATAGGGAGAAAGAAACAATATCATAAGGGAGATGCACACATCATTGATTGCAGGACATTTCGTTGTATGCAACACAGTAGAGAATCTCCAAAGGTATTGTTATTCGTCACGCATGATTGATAGTGTGTCTCATTTTATTAGAGGATTTTCTTTATGTGCAACAAATAAGCCTAGAAATAGGAATCTTGGATTGTACACTCCACTTATGGTTCCTTCACATCCTTGGGAGAGCGTCTCAATGAATTTTGTAAGTGGTCTTCCTATGTCAATGATCCAGGGTAAATCCTTGATACCCTTAACCAATACCTTTTACTTCAGCTAATAAATTAGAATTGCATTAATTAAAGCGTTAATGAATATAAATGAAAAACTATATGCTGCAAAGAAGAGGAAAATAACATGTCAAGATAAGCAATCATAAGAACACATCGTTTGATAACGGATTTTGTGCAGGAGGGACTACATCTCCGGGCCTCGGTGTCAAGATGGTGTAGGCTACTGCATTAAGTGTTGTAATAAGAAGATGTACATGGATATGTTTTCTTTGACATACAAGGAAAATTCCCTCACGCAGGAGTGGCTAGACCTATCTACGAGATGTTCCATTGTGGAACTCTCATGCACAACTATCAGTATGAAAATAGCTCACACATAAAGACTGTGAGTATCCTGCCAACATGGAAAACAAGGGATCTCAATGACATACATGTGACACAAAGTATCCCACCAACATGGCATAAAAGAGATCTCAACAACATACATGAGTATCCCTCCAATACGGCATCAAGGGATCTCAAACATAATACAAGTCCATGACAAAAAGTACATCAATAAAAAAACAAGACAAGATCCCACAACTCATACATCAACAGGGCTCTGTAGAACACTAAGCATCTCAGGAACAAAGAAGTACATGAAATCAACTCATCATATACCTCACGTTGAAGATGACTAAAGAATGGTTTCTGCTACTGCTAGATCTGAAATCACCATCACAATCGTGGCATCGAAAGGTGTGAAATCGACTGCTCACTTGTCAAAACTGACACCTGCAACTTCACTTCAAAAAGTGACTGAAAATATATAAATCTCAAATGGAAAATCTGAATATACCATCAACTTCGTGATGTTGAATAGTGCAAATAAGACTGCCCATTTGCTGAATTCTAAGAAAGTGAAGATCTGGGGCAAAAAGGAACCTTTTAGATTCCTCCTAGATTCCTCCACGTAGCTTCTCCATGGGTGGACTAGAAATTTGCAACTCAAAAGGCGAATCCAACCTTGCCATTGTGTTCCCTGTGAAAATCGTGAAAAATTACTGTAAACTTGACTATATTCCAACATGGATAAAAATTACCTCCCCGGGAAAATTTCAAGGCTCATAGTTCCACTTGCATAATTACTACTCCATGCTTATGGTTCCACCATCAAATTGCCTCAATCCATGTGCACGCTCCTGCTCTGGTCTGGGTTGGGCGCACTGTAAAAATGAATGGTTTAAGTAATAAAGGTGGGTGGACATAACAAAGAAGCCCGTTGGGTGTGTCGGTTAAGGGCAGAGCTACTTGGGTAGAGGTCGGGGGTTCCAACCCCATCGACCCCACTGTACTTAACACATTAACGTTTTTTTTAAACAAATTTGATATTATTTTGGAGGTTTGAGTCCACATTGGGTAGCCCGTCCAACCAACTGGTGGAAATTGTGTTTTGCAGTGGTGGTGTTTGTCATATGTTTTAACATATGATATATGTTTTGAAGTTTAACATATATATATGGTTGTTGTATTTGGGTTTTGTGGAGCTGCAGCGTGGGCAAGGCCGGCGGGGCTGGCCACAGGTTCAACTCCTGCCATCTCTGATACCATATAATATGTTTTATGGTGGGCGCTACCATGGGGTTTGGCAGGGGTCACGACCCGCCGACCCCTTAATAAAATGTGTTTTTATTTTTAGGCCGGGTGGCGAGATTGGTGGCGCCGCCTTTTTTTTATTATTTTTTTTATTAACACAAAATGTGCATTTTAAAATACCCGATTTTTTTACCGTAGGAGTAAAATTAAATACCCCACAATTTTGCCCAGAATCTGGCTAGAGATGGCCACAATACCATGGCCGGGTTTCGTCTAAATTGCGGCCTCCTTAACCTTCCCAGTCATCCAAATCAACCCAAAACTTTGACTATTCCTAACTTTCACATACGATCTCGGTTTGACAAACCGTTCGTACCACAACGATCAAGACAATGATATCTATGCTCTGGGCCTAGTTTGAGAGCAATCCAAACACTTTGATTTTTGAGCTTCCATAAGCCCTTTTCGTCCTATGTGTGTCTCTAGAGCCACCTGGATCATTCCTCCCCATTGAGGAGATTTTTATTCTCCAAAAGCATTAATAAGAATCTGCAATGGTTGTGTACTATGTCTACACCACTAGCATCCTGAAAAAGTCACCCTTCCTTCTCCTTCACCTTTTTCCTTCGGAGCCTTGAGTGATGAACTGACACCTACATCCCCTACAAACCTATAGTACAATATCCTACAAATAACTGCTCGAATTGACTAATCTATGACCCAAATACTCCCATACTTGCCATGAGTTTATAATATGTACTTAGTGATCAAGTTTACATCAAAAGGGAATCATGCCCCAGTTATCTTTACCAGACAAGACATCATCATCACATTTCGAAGTGATGGAAAACACCTCATCACTTTTACATGAAATAAATGGATCATACGACTTTTAAAACAAGGCCAACAACATTGACGTCGCATTTCGAAGTGATGGTAAACACCTCATCACTTTTACATGAAACAAATGCATCACACGACTCATAAAACAAGGCCAAAAAATATCATTGTCGCTTAAACAAGTGATGTAAAACACATCATCACTTTCAAAATTAAAAATGCAAAAAAATGATTTACAAACACGACCATGACAAGCTAACATATCTAGAAAAATAATCTAGAAGAACCATCTCTCACTTTTCAAAGTGAGTGGATCATTTCCCTGTGGCGAACTTGCTTGTCGATCAACTCTTTCGACTAGTGTATGCACATGGGCTTTCTCTTTAAGGCGTTGCTCTAGATGGAGTCTCCAGCATGTGGCTCTTTGGTGGCCACTTTGGTCACAATGGGTGCAAAGTCTTTTTCTCCTCCAAACCTTTTGAACCGATTTCTTTCCCTGTTGTGGAGAAGGCTTTCCATGCCTCCTTTCTGCTGCCATCCTTCTCCAACACTTAGAAATCACATGGTTATTTAAACCACAAAAATTACATGTTTTACGATGCCATGATTTATGACTGTGGTTATCAACATTATTGTAATAAAAATGCATTCTTTAATAATGAGACTTAAAATACCTTCTCTGGTGGTCTCTAGTGCAATCATGGTGATGAGAGCTTGCCTTAGCTCTCTCACTGCAACATGCACTGCCATGGAATGATGGTGAATTTTTTCAATCATTCCTCTTCCTTGGTGAGTTCAACAATGGTTGTTTGCCTTTGATGTCCTTCGAACATCCTTCTTCAGTGTACCCCAAACCTTCATAACGAGGTCGTTGCACAACCTCCAATGATTGAGTTATGCCTTGGCCATGAACACCAAGTCCTCCTCCTTTGTACCCCATCTTGGTGAGGAGTCTCATGCCAGTTCTTGTAATGGGTATCTCCACACTTCCAACTGAAATGATATCATGTGAAGAAACTGAAGAGAAATCAACATTGTTTACCTTAGCTTTCGATTGTGAAACAGGTGAAGAAGGCTTTTGTAAGCCTTTGTTGCACTTCACTTCCTCCAATGCCTCTGTCATAGCTTGTAGTTGAAGCTACAAATATTTCTTCTCCTCCTTCCCTTCATGTAGGAATGATTTCAATGCAGTATGATCTGCTTGTAGAATTTCATTGTTGCACTTCAATTCTTCTCACGCCTCTGTCATGGCTTGCACCTGAAGCTGCAATGGCTGCATCACCTCCTTCTCTTCTTGTAGGAATGCCTTAAATTCATCATTCTCTATTGCTTGTTTTTCATAAGCCTTGTGCAACATGTTCGCTTTCTCGGACACCTTAAGCATGGTCTCGTACATGTCCTTGACATTCTCCATGGCTCAACTCAGCAAATTCAACAGTTCATGATTGCAATCCAATTTGCAAGAAGACCTGCTCTGATACCACTTGATCTAGGGTAAATTCTTGATACCCTTACCCAAGACCTTTTACCTCAGATGATAAATTAGAATTTCATTAATTAAAGTGTTAATAAACATAAATGAACAACTATATGTTGCAAAGAAGAGGAACATAACATGTCAAGATCATCAATCATAAGAACACGTCGTTTGATAATGGAGTTTGTTTAGGAGGGACTACATCTTCGGGCCTCGGTGTCAAGATGGTGTAGGTTGCTGCATTAAGTGTTGTACGAAGAATATGTACATGGACGTGTTTTCTCTAACATACAAGGAAAATGCCCTCATGCAGGAGTGGCTAGACCTCTCTATGAGATGTTCCACTGCGGAACCCTCATGCACAATAAGGACTCCTATTAGTATCACAATAGTCACACATAAAGACTGTGAGTATCCCTCCAACATGGAAAAAAAGGGATCTCAATGACATACATGTGACACGGAGTATCCCGCCAACATGGCATAAAAGGGATATCAACAACATAAATGAGTATCCCACCCATATGTCATAAAGGAATCTCAAACATAATACAATTCCATGACAGAAAGTACATCAATAACAAAACAAGACAAGATCCCACGACTCATACATCAACAAGGATCTGTATAGCACTAAGCATCTCAGGAACAAAGAAGTACATGAAATCAACTCATCATATTCCTCACATTGAAGATAACTAAAGAATGGCTACTGCTACTGCTAGATCTGAAATCACCATCACAATCCTGGCATTGAAAGGTGTGAAATTGGCTGCTCACTCGCTAAAAAATGACACCTACAACTTCACTTCAAAAAGTGACCAAAAAATATAAATCTCAAATGAAAAATCTGAATATACCATCAGCTTTGTGACATCGAATAGTGCAAAAATGACTGTCCATTTTCTGAATTCTAAGAAAGTGAATATTTGGAGCAAAAATGAATCTTTTAGATTCCTCCATGTAGCTGCTCCATGGGTGGACTGGAAATATGCAACTCAAAAGGTGAATTCGACCTTGCCGTTACATTCCCGATGGAAAACTGTGAAAAATGACTATAAACTTGACTATATTTTGACATGGAGAAAAATTACCTCCCTAGGAAAATTTCAAGGCTCATGGTTCCGCCTACATAATTACTGCTCCAAGCTCATGGTTCCACCTAGAAATTGCCTCTATCCACATGCATGCTCCTACTCTATTCTGGCTTTGGCACACTGCAGAAATGAATTGTTTTTGTAATAAAGGTGGGCAGACATAACAAAGAAGCCTGCTGGGCACATCCGTTAAGGGCGGAGGTCGAGGATTCAAACCCCACCGACGCCACCGTACTTAACACGTTAACGTCTTTTTAAAAAAAAAAATTAATATTATTTTGGAGGGTCGGGTCTACATTGGGCAGCCCACCCAACCAAACGATGGCAATTGCATTAAACGGTGGTGGTGTTTGTCATATGTTATAACGTATGATATATTTTTTAATGTTTAACATATATATATGGTTGTTGTAGTTTGGTTTTGTGGAGCTGACGTGTGGGTGGGACAAGATGTGGGTTTAACTCCTGCAAACTTTGATACCATATAATATGTTTTACGATGGGCACTTCCATGGGGTTCGGTGGGGGTCATGACCCACCAACCCCTTTATAAAATGTGTTTTGATTTGTCAGTCGAGTGGCAGGATTGGTAGCCCTGCCACCTTTTTTTTGTTTTAATTTGTTTTATTAACACAAACTATGCATTTTAAAATACCTGATTTTTTACCGTAGGAGTCAAATTAAAGACCACACAATTTTTCCCAAAATCCAGTCGGAGCGGGCCAGAATCCGGTGGCTGGGTTTCATCTAAATTGTGGCCTCCTTAACCTGCTGAGTCATCCAAGTCAACCCAACAATTTTACTGCTCCTAACTTTTGCATACGAGCTCAGTTTGATGATTCGTTCATAAAAAAACGATCAGGACAACAAGATCTACACTCTGGTCCTAGTTTGAGAGCAACCCAAACACTTTGATTTTTGAGCTTCCATAAGCCCTCTTTGTCCTGTGTGTGTCTTTGGAGCCACTTGGATCAGTCAAGGAAAGGTCATGATTATTTTTATGTTGTGGTAGATAGGTTCAAAAAAATGTGTATTTTGTTGTCATGTAGGAAAACCGTTACAGTTGAAAAAACCGCTAATCTTTTCTTTCAAAATTTTTGGGTCCATTTTGGTCTTCCTACTTCTATTGTAGGTGATCGAGATTCTCAATTTGTTGGGAATTTTTGGTCAAAATTATGGGACATGATGGACACAAAGTTGAAGAAGAGTACAACATTTCATCTAGAAACAAATGGTCAAACATAGGTGGTGAATATGATCATTATTCATCTTCTTATAGGTTATCGCAGCAAGCATCCCAAGTTGTGGGATGAACAGTTGCACTACATTCAGCATGCATACAATAGGGAAAAACATTCTTCCACAAACACATCGCCATTTGAGGAATGTTATGGTTATTTTTCAAGATCACCATTGGAATTCATCTTTGAGAAATATGTCACTATATATGGTCATAGTGACATATACAAGGCAAGGAAGTTCATTGAGAAAATTCAGTTGATACATCACAACGTGCAAGAGAAACTTGAAAAGAGTCAAAGAAGCTACAAGGCAAGGCATGAAAAACACCGATTTGATCACAAATTCCAAGTTGGTGATGAAGTCTAGTTGTACATAAGCAAAGAAAGATTGCAAGGGGAAGGTAAAAAGCTCAAACCAATCCATCATGGTCCATTTAAAATTTTGGAAAAGATTGGTACAAATTCCTTCAAGCTAGATTTTCCTCCTTATATGAAAATTTATTCTGTCGTAAATGTTGAGAATTTGACATTGTTTGAGCCTCCTTTGATTGATGATCAAGGAGAGCATGTTCAAATACCATCAATAGATGATTTCTTAGCAGAATAACTTGATGAACTTTAGCAAGATCTCATACCTGACAGAAGAATCAGAACTTCAAGAAGAGGGAATGTTCAATACCTTAGAGTGGGACTCAAGGGTCAAAATCCTTCAAAGGCCAAATGGTTGGAGATTGGAAGAGTGAGGGATCTGTACCCTCACTTGATAAATAATTGATAGTATCCTTTGGGGTCCAAAAGGCTTCTAGTGGGGAGGAATTCTCAAAATTGAAACTGCTCAGAAATGCTTCAAAACTGAACACCTTAATATAGCTCCTCTCCAAGATTCCAACGCAACTCATTTCAAAAAATTCTAAGTTCGTATGAGGGAATTATGGCCTATTGTTCATTTTCCCAAATAGGAAAATAAATGAGCATAATGGGTACAGGGATGATGTGGCAAGTCCAGTCAGTTTGTTAACACTGGAAAATCGTACAAGAAAAGGTGACTTTATTGAATGTCAGGCAGAAGGATTTGCAGGGCTAAGAGACATTAGAGAATATGGAAAGTATTTTAAAATCTCTAAGGTCCGAGGAAAAATAAAATTTGAACTAGTCATAAATTCTTTTGTGCACAAAATCCTTCGATAAGAGGGCCTTTGCGCGCCTTTTCACCCGAAAATCGCGCAATCCTGGGAGTGGTGTAAGTCACTTTCCGGGACCACAAAAAGCACACTCCAGGACAGTGATTCCATAGTTGTAGCCGCCTAAGGACAACCACCAAAGCCTCCTTAGGACATCAAGGGAGCACAAAATGGAATAAATGTGGCACACAATGGAATCATCCCTCTCTCTTGGATCACCATCGACAATGTACCAAGAGAGGGAAGGAGGATTTGAATTCTCCTATAAAAGGCCACCAAGAGATGAAAAACTTGAGAACACATTGTTATGCTGGCCAGAATTGCCCCAATAAATACCAGCAGTGTGTGATCCGGAGCAAAGATAGAGGGGACTCAATTGTTGGCCATCTAACAACTTCAGTCCACCATAGTAGAGAGAGGGAGGCTTTGTGCCGAGGCAAGCTTGGAAGTAAAGACATCCTTGCATCGGGACTTAGAACCCGCAATTCTAAGGGCGCCTTGGCAAGTGGGTTAAAGTTTCATCCTCATTTCCTACCAGCACTCAATAAGAGGGGAGGTAAGTGCCACCGTTTGGATTATTGTAGTTGTTTGACTCTATTTAGAGCTTTTGTGTTATTTTTTTTAGTTTTTAGTTCAATTTTTATGTTTCAATATGCATGTTATTTCTCTATCTAGTATGTTTATGTTCTAGCATGTTCTACTAGCTTGCTTGACTCCATATCTTTTCTGCCTATGAAAAATAAATTGAGAGGGTAAACCACACCCCTTAAGCTGGTGTGATTTCATACATGCGTGCACCAAACATACTAACACAGGATTAGCGACTCCACTAACGTTTATTTCCAAGTTTATGTGGTTGTGCCTTTTTGCAGAGACCTTTATCTGTGCTTTGGAGTTGGGTTGAAATTTCCCCCTTTTTCTCCTTCAGTCCCTAGTTCATCCCAAGTGATAGACTGAAGCAGAACAACTCCAAAAATTTACTTTTGTAGGAATTTGCACGCTTTTCCCTCAGACAGGCGTGCCCAAGGTGCGTGTTCAGAGCTGACCTATGCATGGACATCGCGCCTGTTGCAACCTTTCGTACGCAAAAGACAGAATGAGAAATTTCTCCCATATTTATTTCTTTTCCTACTTGTAAAGTGCTCGACGGCCCATAATACATCTGCCAACACTGGTTGAGATACCCCATAGCTTGCTAAAGCTCACTCTTAGCTGCTCTTGGTACGCTTTGTGTTAGTTTATTTCAAGATGATTTTTGCAAAGTTCACACATAATTTAAGTATGGGGGGAAATTAGCTTTCACTCTGAAAAAAAATTATGTTTTGAAAATTTAGGTACCAAAACACCTAGATAATTAGCCAAAGTAAGTGGCCCAAGTCCACGCATGCTTAGCTAGTTTCTTTTTTCTAGTGTAAAAGTAATTAGTTTAGTTCAATTTTTGCACCAGAATTTCAGGACTAGGATTGAATTGTTGATAGAAGAGCAAGTAATCTCTGTTGCCTTTGCACCCTTCTATGATCCTAGGCAAGCATATGAACACTCTCTATTCACAACTCACCATCTCCCTATAGTTGATCACATATATTAACAAGGAAAAATAGAAAACTGCCCATATCCGCACATGTTTTTCTTTTGAGAAAGGAACAATAGAACATAGTTTAATAGGGGATTTTGAAAAGGTTCATCGCATATCCACACGTTAAAACTATGTGCTTGCTCACTTTTTACTCACACACATCCACACACTAAGCAAAGCAAAGAAACCTAAAACTAACTTAACAAAACTCACTAAATTCTCCCCACAGGGGCCACAAAAGAATTTATAGTCTAAGTTAGGATCAAAGGGGTAGGCATCCAATAAGCCACCTTGATCATTCTTCATCTTGAAACATATAAGTTGATTTTTTAGGGATATTTTAAATGCACCTATCAGCCCATGGAAAAAAAAACCCGAGCGCGGCAGAGACCCATTTCAGAGGGGGTTAGCCTTAGGTGCAATGCGGGCATGTATCAGTTGATACTCGGTACTGTTAGCTGAATTACCAAGAAGCCCAAGACTCAAACGCTCACGTGGGACGATGGTACTTGGTGGCAAAATTTGGGCATCCTTTCCCTATAGGTGACAGTGCTGGCAAGCACTAGATCCTCTACCCTTACCTTGGTGGATTTTCTTCAGCTGACTAGTGGCGTCCCAGCTCTTACGGGATGTTGTGCCAACACTTGCAAGATATCTTCTCAAGGCCTAGTTACATTGAGTGTGTGAGGATGATTAGGTCTTATAGGATTTAAGTATCATACATAAACAAATAAAAACCATATTTTTTATTGACTGATCACATAGGATTAATTTAAAGGGAAAATTTATTTTATTTTCACTTTTTTTTATGTATGAGATTGTAATTTTTCTTTGATCATAATCTCTATCCTCTCAAATATTTCGAAAGCCAAACCTAGTCGACACCAGAACAGATCCAATGGGACCTCGTCAATCTAGACGTCTTTTGGAACTCCCCCCATTACCGGGAGGGGTTCCAGGTCTTTCGGCATTTAGGCATCAAAGACGGAACACTGCCACCATTATCTATACGTCCTTTATTGGGGAATCTGTAGTTGGCAACCTTGGTCGGTCTCCTAACACCACACCACAAACCACTCCTCCCACAACCCCTAGAGGGAAGAGAATTGCTACCCATTCAGGAAGGCATTCGCATACACAATAGGTTACATCATAGATAAACCCTCTTCATAACCAGAACTTTGTGTTTTCACAAGTTGCAATGGCTACAACCTCGTAGTCACCCTTTTTAGCTTTGTTGAATCTACTAGATTCAACCAAGTTGATGAATGACCCCATTGCACACAACCCTATATGGCCTCCCATGCCCACGAAGCTCCCTTCGTACATTCCAAAGTTCAAGGGAAAGTAGAAGACCTAGGAAATCATGTAATGACTTTCCATCTGTGGTGCTCGCCAAACAACATCATTGACGATACTATTCGGCTGAGACTATTTTAATGCACTATAATAGGAGTAGTAGTGAAATGGTATGTGGAGCAACCCTCTGCTACACATGGAACCTTTAGTGACCTTACCACTGTGTTCCTAACATATTTTTAGTTACCCATCCACCATGATTCTGGAATGGAATTACTGACACACTTTAGGCAAACCCTTGTTGTCCATATCTCAGACCATTTCTATGAATGTCGGCGGTGTTGTAGTTTATGTAAATCCAAACTCAAGGATCGGGTACTATTAGACCTATTCCTGAAAGCTCTCACTGCAGAGATTTTGAAGGATGTGGCGCAACAAAGGTCCATATCCAAGGAGGAAGCCATTAGTAAGGCTCAATAGCTCGAGCTGATTTATACGCAGTCAGGGTATATTTACAATATCCTGCCAAACACGTCGGGCTTGCAAACTTATAAATAATTTTCAGGCACATCAAACTCTGTAGACAGTTTAAATGGGTCATTGACCCAAATCTACCTAAGAAGCAGCAGTTAAAACCTCGGTTATACGTATCATTCTACCCAAAATGTACCACAACCCAATTTTCAAATTCATCATATGCCTCAGCAAAATTTGACCAGTAGGGCGTCGTCGTATCACCATAGAGGACCCTATCCTCTGGCTCAGGGGACCCAGTACGTTGATAGAAATACCGATGGAAGAGCTCTCCCCCAACAGCCAGTCACAAACCAGGGACCACGTTATGCCTAGTCCCAGTACAACACCCACCTATGAAAAACAATGCACAGGTGAACTTTGTGCAGCCTTCCCAAAACCAAATATGCCAACCATATAACCAAGAGAACTACCCTCATAACGTGGTTAAAAAAAAAGGAAAAACAAGCCCAAAGGGAATCCTAGACAAGGGGCAACAACCAGCAATGCCCTCCACGATCTCAAGTAGGAGGAAATTCCAACTAAAGTCAAAACTAGGAGCCAAGCAATGCCCAACAGCAGAGAAAAAGGCCACCTCTTCGAACAAACCACTCTTGTTCGATCTGTGGTGAGTACGGACATTATACTCACCACTATCCCTATCTCTCTGAGCTGAAGAAGCTACAGAGTAACGGAGGACAAGGAGGATCTTCCCAGCAGACAGTTGTGATGCAGGAACCTTTCCCCAATCAAGGGACAGTTAGCACTCAACAAAAAATCCCAACGACTCCAGAAAAAACAGCCACGAAATCTACATGACTGCGAAGAGATGTTTTTTCAAACACGGAATCGAAACTATGATACCCCACCAGACACCAACACATCAGGGGCTAGTAGCAGTGCACCAACTACACCTTTGACCATCTCAAAGATGCCTATTGAACCATTTCCAAATATGGCTAAGGGACCAAGTATGCGACTAGGAAACTATACCAAAGCGGCCCATAATTATAGCATCATGGATGATTTAGCCCAATCTCCCGCTACTATTTCAGCTTTGGAAGTATTGTACTCATACCAAAAACAACGGAAAGCCTTGCTTTCTGCATTAGGCACTATCGACCCTGCCAATACGCGTCTAATGGCTTTTGATTTAGACAAATCCACCCCCAGGATTCCTTCAATGGTCGCCTTTCAAATACTAGTATCGGTCCATAATATCCCCATTCACCAATGTGTCATTGACGAGGGTGCATCCACGTGCATCATGTAAAAAAATGTTTGGCAGAAGTTAGGGTCTCTCGAACTAAAACCATCAGTCATCATGCTTAGAGCATACGATGGTCGTCCTTCAACCCTCGTCGGTCTCTACCAAAAAATCCTGGTATGCATTGCTGGAAAGATGGCCCTTATAGACATTGAATTCTTGGACACTCACTTGGACTATAATATACTCCTTGGTCAGAGTTATATGTATGCCATGTTAGCCATAGCCTCCTCCATCTTCCGTATTATGATGTTCCTTGACGAGGACCGCATCAATACTGTCAACCAATTGATGCATAGCGAGAAATGGCCCCTAAAAAACACCGATGTAATTCTACCCTATGCAGATACATCCTTGGACACGCTTTCACGGTAACAAGAATATGGCCCTGGCCAGTTCAAGCAATCATCTGTCCTAGGATCATTCCTAGGAGATCCCCCCATCATACCTGAGTCATCACCAGATGTCACAAGAGCTCCGGTGTGCATGATGTCTACATCAAATGCCGAAGCTAGCTAGGACATGAACACAAGCAGTAATTAAATTGAGTCCTCAGCCACAACATCCTGTCTAGCCTACATTGCTTTCCAAACCCCTTTCCTCTATCCCTGAGCTAGTTTCGTTTCCCAACAAGTTTTGGCAACATTAGTGTTACCAAACATATCATTTGCAATCCCATTTTGGTATCTCATTCCCCCTACTAGGACAGGATCCACATACATCACTGCCACAGGGTTAAAGCCACTAAGTCCCGAGGAGGTGCCACTCATTCAAGAAACAGTCAAAAACATTCCTACAAAGGAGTTTCCCATTGCAAAATTGATGATTACGGCTAAGAAAATCGAGAAGAGAGGAAAGAAGCTGGAATCTTCCGCCATACAATGGGAATCACCAGTTTGCGCCATATGCAATGTAATAGGACACCCTACCCATATTTTCCCAGAGCTAGATGAATTAAAACCACTCCTCGGCTTTCAGGCAGACATGGCAATGCCATGTTCCCGTAAAAAGGAACCTGCCACCAAAATTAAAGGCAAAGCATTGCGTACCAATCATGCATGCGCTACCTGCAGCAATTATGGGCACTATACCATCATTACCCAGAAAACCCATGATATAGGGACGCCTTACACACCATCGAGTGATCTTGTCAAGAGGATCCCTCCACCCAATCATCTGGAGATGAGCCTCGTGCCATTCGATACCTACAGGAGCAAGAGCAGTCACCTGAAAGACAACCATTTGTCCCTCCTCCCCCCAAGCCACCATACACCAACCAGGGACAGGGGAACGTGGTTGCCTCATCATCTTGAGTTTTCAGGTGCATCAATTACTGCAAATGGCTTGATCGGGTCTTTGACCCAAGGTCACCTAGGAAACAGTAATCTATATTTGGGGAGTGACCAAGAATGTCGACTACTGCAAACGGTTTGATACGGGGCTTTGACCCAAGATCACCTAGGCAACAGTAACACCCAAGATACTTAGGAAGTTACCAGGTAGGTCAATATTGCAGACGGTTTGATCAGGTCTTTGGCCCAAGATCACCTAGGCAACAGTAGTACCATGAGCGTTGATACTGCAGACAGTTTGATCTGGTCCTTTTCTCAGGATCACCTAGGCAACAGTAGTACCATGCACGTCGATTCTGAAAATAGTTTGATCGGGCCTTTTCCCAAGATCACCTAGGTAGTAGTAGTACCACACACGTCAATACTACAGACAGTTCGATCGGGTCTTTGGCCCAAGGACACCAAGGCAGCAGTAATAAATACCCTGGATACTCATACAATTCTACTAAGAACGTATCACAACCTAGCTATCATGAAAGTCACCCTAGCACTCATATACCAACTAGGGAAAAGGGAACTGATATCCCCCATTCCCCATAGAGAATAGAGCACTGGCACAACGTAATGCGCCAGTCAATCTAGTGCAACCATTCCTAGGCTTGTCAACAACCATACAACCAAGAAAATTATGACAATCCTCCAAATGCTGCAAAAAGAAGCCGATGAACAAACAAAAGGGGAGATTCTGGACAAGGGGTAGTAACCAGCAATGCCCCCTGTGATCTCAGTCTTGGGGAAACCCCAAACGAAATCAAAACTAGGAGCCAAGTAACAACTCCTAAGGGAAAATCGAAGCTTAGAGTATTTGATCACCAGACCGAAAATAGCACTGTAATCTACACTCCATAACTCCCAAAGGTGATGCCACACATTCGCACCCTCGAAAAAATAAATTTTCAGTGCCGACAGATATGCCCTCTCTCATCTTTGCTTTTAAAGCACATTACTTTCAATAATATTTGATAAAGAAGATTCTTTCACTTGAGGTAGTTTTTTTTTGCAGGAAAGGTCATGAACCATCCACAACTCCATCCACTGAAAGTTCCAGAGCAGGTATCATTCTACCCCCAACATGATAGAGTCCTAGAAAAATCTGCATATCCTGACATAATTTCTCCATCATAAATCAATGATAGGTTATGTCCGACCATGTTTATCATCACCTCGCCCTGCATGTGATAAACATCCTCGTTGTCCGGTAGAGCCTTATCTCCATGGCACTCGTCACCCACAGTAGACCATATATCACAACAAAAGTGACGCCATGGCCATACCACTTTAGTCCGGGAAGAACCTCATGACCATCCATCCACTATGCATAAGGTCAAGTTTACCATATGAGATAAAACCCCTTTCCCGGACGGTCAGTTTGTGCAAGCAGATCAAAAGCGCACTACCGCGCCTCACATTTGGCCCACCATACCTCCATAAGCATAATCCCATTTGCAATATTTTTTCATCCGCTTCATCAACCTTACACATGATACCAACCAATGGGGCCCCCACCCTCAGCAAAACACCTTCCTCACGTCATCAGTGAGTGAAAAATTTCATGTTTTCGAGCACCCGTCTCTGTGTTTTTTACAAAACAAACCCTATTATTATATTATTTTGGTAAGGTACAAAGACCACAAACAGTGCACTACATCCTCCACACACTCACTTATTTTTTATCCCATGGCAGCAGTCCCTAAACACCCTTGGTCGGGTATACCACCCTCACACGAAAGCCACCATGACATTCATAACCATTTTATACCCACCCTAGAAGTCCTAACAACTCCAGGGATTTCCCCATCAGAAATAGTTATGACTGCCACCAAGTTGCTTAGTATACTTCGACCTTGGGCCACTGAATCCCCATCATTAGTTTTCAGTCACCCCTCACCACTCTATGTTAAACCCATCACATCCAGGATCCTGATCCTTCATATCAGGAACCCCCTCATTCGGTTGAAGCTTCCTTTTTGTCGACTCCAACAACTATTTTCCAAAAAGGAAGCCGTACTTTGGATCATCCCTCTCCATAAAAGGGGCATCCTCGGGTGGCACTGTGGGAGACATCATTTCCCACAGATCTCATTGATCCTCCTAACATTCAACTGCAACACAAGCTTTCATGTCAAGATGGTATCGTACCTTACAACCATTGCACTTTGATCAAATTCGTTGAAGACTCATGCCTTCATAAGCATCTTGTTTAGCAATGCTTACACGGGAAGGTCCCAACCAACACCTATGTGTACAATCCACAATTATATTCCATACCATGTTTACTCATATGAGCACCACATTCCACTATTGTCAAAGAAAAAATGCCCCTGAGGGTGTTAGCAATTATCGTCATCAACCAACAGATCACTACCATATCAGTGACATAGACAGAACATGTATTTGTCAACTATATTTGTTTAACTAGCCACAACATTACGAGCATGGGACATGCTCGCCTTGTATAAAATTTGTATATATTGTACTATATTTGCTTACAGGGGTCCCACAGGACATGGTCGTTCTTCGAACCGATGCAAGGTGTCTCCATTTCTGAGCTACACGCAGGTCTCTCTCTCTATGCACAATATACAGAAAAGAAACTATAATGTATTTCGACTATACAGTTCTTCCTAGACCTCACACATTAGGGTACAACTATTAACAATCGAAAATCGTACAAGAAAAGACAACATTATTTAATGTCAATCAGAAGGATTTACAAGGCTAAGAGACATTAGAGAATCTGGAAAGTATTTAAAAATATCTAAGGTCTAAGGAAAAATCAAATTTGAACAAGTCATAAATGCTTTTGCATGAAAAATCCTTTGATAAGAGCGCCTTTGCGCGCCTTTTGACCCGAAAAGTGTGCAATCCTGGGAGTGGTGGAAGTCACTTTCCGGAACCACAAAAAGAACACTCCAGGATAGTGGTTCCACACTTGAAGGCTCCTAAGGAAAACCACCAAATCCTCCTTAATACATCAAGGGAGCACACAATGGAATCACCCCCCTCTCTTAGGTTACCATCCACAATGTACCAAGGGAGGGAAGGAGGATTTGAATTCTCCTATAAAAGGCCACCAAGAGATGAACAACTTGAGATCACATTGTTATGTTGGCTAAAATTGCCCCAAGAAATACCAACAGTGTGTGATTCGGAGCAAAGATAGAGGGGACTCAATTATTGGTCATCCAACAACTTCAGTCCACCATAGTAGAGAGAGGGAGACTTTGCACTGAGGCAAGCTTGGAAGTAAATACATCCTTGCATCAGGACTTAGAACCCCTAGTTCTAAGGGCCCCTTGGCAGGTGGGTTAACGTTTCATCCTCATTTCCTACCAACACTCAATAAGAGGGGATGTAAGCTCCACCATTTGGATTATTACAGTTTTTTGACACTATTTATAGCTTTTGTGTCATTTATTTTAGTTTTTAGTTTAGTTTTTTATCAAAACTGGATCATGGACCAGAACGATAGCTCAAAATTCAAAATTACAGGATTGGGTTGAAACTAGAATGGTTGCATAGATCTGGTCTTCCCGATTCTGGCGTCGTGAACGGTTTGAAAAAACAATACCGTATGAAGAAGCTATCGCGATTTGAAATTTCCCAATAACCTTCAATGATTGAATTTGGGCTCATAAGCTTTAATGTGCTAGAATTTTTAAATATTAAAATTAAAATTGATATATATGTTATTATATGATTATAATGTATTATATAATATGATTTAATTATCATATTTTATATTATATTATTTTTTTATATATATTAATATATATTATTAATTTTTTTTAAAATTAATATTATAAAATTCCACACCTTTTATTAAAACACAAAATTAAAAGTTTTTAAAACTTAAATGTGAGGCATTTTACTAATATTACGTGGCATGGTGGATTTCTAAGGGTTCAAAGGTCAATTATCAAAATGAATGTTGAGGTTCGAAGGTCCGCCAAGGTATGTAAAACATGTAAACGTTCGTTGGATCAAAATGGTGTGCGTGGAGGGTAGAGGGCAGGGTTTAACATGCAACCTCTCCTTCATCAATACACTTTCACACCAATACACCAGTAGTCTAACCATTGAGAGCCATGCCAAGCCACATGTTGATAAACCGCTTTGTTCTTTGGTGCCGAACGTAAACACCAGCGGTTACAGAAGACCGCGAATTTTATGGAGCATGTGCCCATGTTAACCACAAATTTTAATGCTAATAGTTAGCTGGCATATTTTATGGTGGAGGCGCCAATATTGGAAGATTTTTCTATTTCTGGAGTTCAACTCCAGTGTCTCCACAATTAGTGGAGTTTTTTTGGGGGACACTAGGAAAAAAATTGTTTTTGCCATAATTTTCTCAATTTTCGACCAAAAAAGATGAAATTTTAGTCAAATTTGGGTTTCTTTGACCTTCAGAACACTTTGGGATAGGTTTCAGGTCGAATGGAGGTGATATTCAGTAGAATTTTCTTCAGGGAAGATGAAGGAGCCATCAGGGCCACCATGAGAAAAATTTAGTTTGAGGCCTAACCAGGGGAGTTAGAGTCCCTTTCCATAGTTCCAATAGTATAAATTGGATATTTCAGATGTTATGAATATGATGAGATGGTTTTCAGAGCCTTTAGAGAACATTTGAAGGACGAAAAGCTTCAGTAAAGTTCCAGGGGCTATTAGTGCCAACTTTTGCTAGCATCAGTGCAGGGCTTAGAAAGAGATGTTTGAGACCATTTGTAGTGAACCAGTGGTCATTATTGATTTAAAACATAATTATGAATCTTTTTACAGATTTTTCAGCAAGTATTAAATACTTTTAGATGTCGAAAACACAACAGAGAATTTTTCCTTGACCCTAGTGCCAGGCAGTGCCGATAGGTGATTGAGGAAAACCCGGAGCAACCAGAGGCTATGTTTGATGAAAAAAAACTCTATATTAACTATTTAAGTCATTTTGGAATCAATGAAAGTAGTTTCAGAACATTTTGAGAACTTTTAGAGCTCGAAAAGCTGATGTGAAGTTTTGGGCAGCCTTGGGAAAACCGTGGAGGATAGCTTATTTGGGGAATGCAGTGCTCAATTTGAGAAATTTATCAGTTGATATTTGATGTTTGATGTGTATTGGATACAAAAGTAGTGGTTTCAGTGATAGAAACATAATTCTGAGGGATTTTGTGCCATTTAGAAGCTCTGAGTAGCTTAGTGCACCGATAGAAAGAGTCGTGTCAACAAGAACCTAAAGGTGTTTTTTAGATTTTGGACAGCAAATTGAGGGATATTTATGGTATTTTCAGTCCTTTGGATCATTTTTGTATTCATTTGAATTAAGTATTTACTTTAAAAAAACTTACCATAATCCCAAAGAGCTGAGTCATGATGACAAAGCTCAAAGGAGACGTGGCCCACGAGATTTCGAGTGAACTCCTTGATTAAAATTGTTGTTGTGTTTGAATGATTATTTTCTACATTATTTTGTTGTCATACATGTTAAATTACAACAAGAAAAAATGAAGTTAAGACACATAAACAGTAAAAATTCATACACCACTTTCAAGTAAATAATTCCGCAAAATTGTCAAGCACAAGCTAGATCATTTTAATTTAAACTGAGTGGTAGGTTCTTGAAATACATACAAGTTATCCAGACCAATTTCAGATCAGGTTGGTATCAGAGCATAGTTTCTTGCTTGACAGAGTACTTGGTTGCTTGATTGTATAGTTTGAGAGGTGTTTAAACAGTGTAAAAGATTGATTGTTTTACTGTTTGCAAACTGCTTGTTGTTTGAGTTTGCTTGATATTTGGGGATAGCTAATGATTAGCTAAGTCTTGGATAGAACAAAAAGGAAGAAAGAGTTTAAGGCTTCTTCCTTACCCCAAAGTACTTTATGGTCAACATTGGAATACAAACCCTCTTGATGATTGTTTGTTAAGAAGCTCTTGGAGTTTGTTGTTGTTTGGCTGCTTGAATAAGAGTTTGTTCTTTATAGCCATTTGGTTTAAAAAAGCTTTGTCATTTGTTTTGAAAAGCTTTGAGAACTTTTTTGAAGTTAATTTTTTCATTGACATCATAATGAAAACTTCTACAAGTGAAGTTTCCTCCTTCACAAGATTCTTCGATGATGATATGAAGTGTGACTTTATTATATTTAAGGACATGGTACAAATTTTGTTTGAGGACAAAAGAGAAAGTACTGAACTTCGTGAACAGTTGTTTGCCATGAAGGAAGAGAAGGAAGAAATTCTTCAAATATTGCATGATATGGGTAGGCAACTCCATCAATCCCACGAGGCTTTGACCAAGAAAATGCATGAGGAAGAGGTATAGGGTCCAAGTTAATGATTAAAATGGCTTATGAAGGCAAGGGATTAGGCAAGCATGCACAAGGCATGGTTGATCCCATTTCGGTTGAGGAACGACCCAAAAATATTGGTCTTGGTTATGTGCAATTTAATGGCGAAGACTCCACAGCCATGAAGGCATGTGAGGCTAATTTAAAGAGAACTTTTGTTCCAAGTTCTAAAATGAAAATATGTAAAATTTGTTTCAAAGATGATTGCCATTGCTTTAAGCCTTTGTTGCAGCAAGAAGATAGTAGACATGTAGCTTATGGTGAGCATGCGAGTTCATACAATTTTCAAAACAAAAACGGTGATGTTAATCTGCAAATGAAAGTTGTAGCCTCTACTAGTTCATCTTCTCATGAAGACAAAAAGGATGAACATTCAAAGCAGCACAAGAGGTATAAATCTTCTCATGATCAATTTGATTATGTTTCTGCAAAGCATGATAATTTTACATGCTTAAATGGAATAAATATTAGCTGTACATATTGTGGTCGATTTAACCATCATGTTTCGAGATGAACAATGTTACCGATGAAACGGGAACTATTACCTCAAAACGGGAACTCTAGCCCAAAAAGACTAAAAAAACACGAAAAAACGCCCCAAAAACAAAAAATGTGTATTCCAGAACAAATTTTCTTTTTTCTCAAGCTCAAATTTCACCTTTTTATAAAATTATGCTAAAAACAAAATTGTTTCTTGAAAAAATGATTGAAAAAACACCCTCAAAACAAAACGAGTTGATGCTGGAATAACAAAAAAAAACATTGTGTCACACTTTTGACACATTGTAACAATGGAATTAAAGACAACATATTAGGACATTGAAAAATCGTAAAATTCTAAATTTTTTGATAGATGATGTTAAATATAAACAAAATCATGTATGAAGGGCTTATCATTTCGAACAATTTTTATCCATGTTGTTAAACATAAAATATCTTGACTCTAAACAACACTAAAATTGTAATTATTTTCAACCATAACATTAAAGATAAAATTTCATAGGGCATAAAAACCTTAACGACAAGTTGTAAATCTCAAGTTTTTAAATCTTAAGTTTTCAATATACTTGAACCATGAAATTATGGAGAAATTATATGACTTGAACATTTTTTAAAAATTGACAAGTAAATGAAAAATTTATTATTCATATATTTGTTTGTTTATGTATAAAACATATTTTTTAATTTTTTTTTATTGTTTTTCTATATTTTAAATTATAGTTGTTTTAGTTTTAAGAAAATTAAAATTAAAAATTAAAATCTTCTTATATATGTTTGTTTATATTTTTAAACATATTTTAAATTTTTTTTTTTTGTTTTTTTATATTTTAAATAATAATTGTTTTAATTTAGAAAAAAATTAAAATTAAAAAATTATTATTATTTTTATATTTGTTTGTTTATTTTTTAATTTTTTTTTATTGAATAGTTTGTTTTTCTTTTCTTTTTCTTTTTTTCTTTTTTTTTAACAATACATTTTTTTTTATTATAATAGTTTTTGTTTAAAAAAAAAATTAAATTTTTATATAGTTTGTGTTTGAAAAAAATAAAATAAAATAAAAAATTAATTTGCCGCCCGCTGGGGGCCGGAGGCAGGCTCCGCAGCCCTCGACGATGCCGCCCGGCCAGCCTCAGACCCCCAGCTAGGCGGAGGGCGATTCCGAGAATCACCCTCCACCCAGCAGGGGGCCAAATGCAGGCTGGGCGGCCCTCGTCGGTGCCGCCCAGCCAACATCTGACCCTTAGCTAGGTGGAGGGAAATTCTTGGAATCACCCTCTACCCAGCCGGGGGATGAAGGCCGGCCGGGCGGCACCGTCGAGGGCTAGGCAACCAGCCTCCAGCCCCCGACTGGACGGAGGGCGATTTCGAGAATCGCCCTTAGCCCAACCGGGGGCCAAATGCAGGTTGGGCAGCGCTCAATGGAGTTGCTGGCTTGCCTTTGACTCTCGACTGGGTCGAGGGTGATTCCGAGAATCACCCCCGGCTGGGCGGAGGGAAATTCCAAGAATCACCCTCGGTTGGGCAGAGGGCGATTCCAAGAATCACCCCCGGCTGGGCGGAGGACGATTCTGAGAATCACCCCTGGCTGGGCAGAGGGCGATTCCGATAATCACCCTTCACCCAGCCAGGGGAGATTCTTGGAATTACCCTCTGCCTAACCAAGGGCCGGAGGTAGGCTGGGCAGCCCTCGATGGCACCGTCCGGCCTACCTCCAGCCCCTGGATGGGTGGAGGGAGATTTTGAGAATCGCCCTCCACCCAGCTGGGGGTGATTATAGGAATCGCCCTCCACCCAGTCGAGGGTGATTCTCGGAATCGCCCCCTACCCAGGCAGAGGTGATTCTCGGAATCTCCCTCTGCCCAGCCAGGGGTGATTCTCGGAATCGCCCTATGCCCAACCGAGGGTGATTCTCGAAATCGTCGTCCGCCTAGCCGGGGGTGATTCTCGGAATCATCTTTCGCCCAGCCAGGCGATAGAGGTAGGCTGGGCAGCCCTCAACAGGCTGGGAGGCACCTTCGAGGGCTACCCAACCTGCCTCCAACCGGGGGCCGGATGCAGGCTGGGCAGCCCTCGACAGTGCCATCCGGCCGACCTCTAGCCCTCGGCCGGGAGGAGGGTGATTCTGAGAATCTCCCTCTGCCCAGCTAGGGCCTAGAGGCTGATTGGGTGGTGCCATTAAGGGTTTTTCAGCCTACCTATGGCCCCCAACTAGGTGTCGCCCAGCCTGCCTTCGGCCCCCGGCTAGGCGGAGAGCGATTCTGAGAATATCTCTTCACCCAGCCGAGTGGCACCATCAAGGGCTACCCAGCTGGGGGCCGGAGGCAGGCTAGGCAATCCTCGACGGTGCCACCTGGCCTGCCTCCAACCCCCGACTGGGTGGAGGGTGATTCCGAGAATCACCCTCGACTAAGTGGAGGGTGATTCCGAGAATTGACCCTAGCTGGGCAGAGGCCAGACAGGTGGCGCCGTCAAGGACTGCCCAACCTCCCTCCGGCCCCCGGCTGGGCAGAGTGCAATTCTCAAAATTTCCCTCTACCCAGCCAGGGGCCGAAGGTAGGCCGGGCGGCGCTGTCAAATGAAGGAGATTGGGTTTTGGATCTATTTTTAGGTTCAGGTAAGTTTTATTATACAAATTTAAATTTAAATGTTTTATTTTTTATTTTTTATGTCTTTATACTAATTTTCTTACTTATTTCTTTTGTACTTGATGATTAGGTACAACACTAGCATGTTTCCTACCAAAAGGAATAAATTGCATTTCCATTGAGAAATACCCAGTGCAACATGTGGCAAAAAAAGCAAAGGAACCTCAACCACCATTATATGGAATGATTGGAAAGGGACACTTTGGAAGATGTGCAAACATGAAAGATCCATTAGAAGATGACAATGACCAAAATGAAGTAGAAAATGTTGCGGAAGAAGCCATCAATGATGTTCTAGATGATGTTGAACATGTATTAGGTTATATTGTTGATGATCTTTAAGTTATGCTTGCAAAAATAGCTCATTTTTTAGATCTATTAATCGATTTTACTTGTAATGTTTAGACTTTGATATTTTATGAGAATAATCCTTATTTTTTGCAAAAGACATGTGATTACTATTATTTCTTGACATAAAATTCAATAAAAATGCTATTTTCTTAAGTTTTTTTTGTTAATATTTTCCTAAACTTTAGTTTATTTAACATGTTTCTTTTAACAAAAAGTCTCTAAAAGTGTATTTTTTTTATTCTATTTGTATTGAAAATTTGTATTTTTTTGTCATATCATTCAAAATATTGGTTTTTTAGCGACAATTATTTTATGTGCATTGAAAAATTAATTAGCAATACATAATCTTGTAGAAAATATAAACTTTATAATATTGACCCTTTTTTCACTTTTTATCTATGTGAAAAAGTGAAGATATCATTACAAATTTTTATTTTTAAAAAAATTATTTTTTTCTTTTCAAAACACAAGTACATAAATGCACTTAAAAATAAACATCTCATGGAAGAAGAAGACATTAGAAAATGTATAGTGTCAAAATCAATCCTCTAAAAAAACGTTGGTGATGATATGCCACCACTATTCAAAATCAACATAAAAAGCATCACAGAAAAAAATTTAAAAAAAATTAGTGTGCCAAAAACATGTTAAAAAAAAATATTTGATTCTGCATCACCACTTTTCAAAATCGGGTGTTTTTCTTGCTACGTCAAAAAGTAGGTACCAGTGCAATTACCTATTTCAATGGTAACAGTGTTGATGTTGGATGAAGAAGAAAGCATACAGGAAGTAGATGAGGCAAAGACAATTTTCAAAGAAGGTGCATAAGTTTTGCACATATTTCCAAAAGAAGGGACATGATGTCTCTCATTGTTGGACTTTGCATCCAACTAGTCGTCCAAAGCACATGCAACAAGAGGACAGAAAGATTAGCACGAGTGGAACTGCGGATTCCATTATTGATGTGAAAATGGAAGATTCACATGAGGAAGAGTTGTAGCAGCAAAAGTCGCCATGGAAGTGGCTTGGTGAGAAGTGGATGGACTTCTTGGTACAATAAGATGTACTCATTTTGTACATATGCAAATTTCGATTGTATATATGTATTTTATGATGTAAATCTCTCGTTTGTTTGAGCCACTTTGGATCATTGATCAAGGCAGTGATGTATAGTTTACTTCTGCAAATTTCTCTCCAAAAATTTTCTGAGAGAGTGCAAGAAAGACAACTCTTGATAGGAGGACAAGCATCGAGGAAGGGAAGTGTGAATTGCTTTCTAGTTGTAGTTCAAAGTCACTTACCATGTAAGGAAAATATTTGGAGGCTGAAGAGAAGAGGGTGCAGTGTTCTTATTCACTGTACAGATCAGTTTTAGTATTCCAGAGAGCTTTTGGGGTCCAAAAGCTTCTGATTGGGGAGGTGTGATCAGAACTGGATCATGGAATAGAATGATAGCTCAAAATTCAAAATTACAGGATTGGGTTGAAACCAAAATGGTTGTGTAGATCTCGTCTTCCTGATTCTGGCACCGCGAACAGTTTGAAAAAATGATACCATATGAAGAAGCTATCACGATTTGAAATTTCCCAATAACCTTCAATGATTGAATTTGGGCTCATAAATTTTACTATGCTAGAATTTTTAAATATTAAAATTAAAATTGATATATATGTTATTATACGATTATAATGTATTATATAATATGATTTAATTATCATATCTTATATTATATTTTTTTTATATATTAATATATATTATTAATTTAAAAAAAAATTAATATTATAAAATTCCACACTTTTTATTAAAACCCAAAATTCAAAGTTTTTAAAACTTAAACGTGAGGCATTTTACTAATATTATGTGGCATGGTGGATTTCTAAGGGTTCGAAGGTCAATTATCAAATTGAATGTTGAGGTTCAAAGGTCCGCCAAGGTATGTAAAACATGTAAACATTTGTTGGATCAAAATGGTGGGCATGGAGAGAAGAGGGCAGGGTTTGACCCCACAACCTCTCCTCCATCAATGCACTTTCACACCAATACACTAGTATTCTAACCATTGAGAGGCATGCCAAGCCGCATGTTGTTAAACCGCTTTGTTCTCTGGTGCCCAACGTAAACCCCGATGGTTACGGAAGACCGCGAATTTTATGGAGCATGTGCCCATGTTAGCCGCAAATTTTAATGCTAACAGTTAGCTAGAGGATTTTATGGTGGAGGCACCAATATTGGCGGATTTTTATATTTCTGGAGTTCAACTCCAGTGTCTCCACAATTAGTGGAGTTTTTCTGGGGGACACTGGGAAAAAAATATGTTTTTGCCATAAATTTCTCAATTTTCGACCAAACAAGATGAAATTTTAGTTAATTTTGGGTGTCTTTTAACTTTTGAACACTTTGGGACAGATTTCAGGTAGAATGGAGATGATATTCAACAGCATTTTCTTCAGGGAAGATGAAGGGGCCATTAGGGCCACCATGAGACAAATTTAGTTTGAGGCCTAACCAGGGGAGTTAGAGTCCTTTTCCAGAGTTCCAATAGTCTAAATTGAATATTTCAGATGTTTTGAATCTGATGAGATGGTTTGTAGAGCCTATAGATAATGTTTGAAGGCCAAAAAGCTTCAGTAAAGCTCTAGGGGCCATTAGTGCCATATTTTGCCAGCAGCAATGCGGGGCTTAGAAAGAGTTGTTTGAGACCATTTTCAGTGAACCAATGCTCATTATTGACTGAAAAAATAATTATAAATCTATTTACAGAGGTTTTAGCAAGTGTTAAAGACTTTTAGAGGTTGAAAACTCAACAGAGAAGTTTTCCTTGACCCTAGTGCCAGGGAGTGCCGATAGGTGATTAAGGCGAAACCGAAGCAACCAGAGGCTATTTTTGATGAACCAAAACTCTATCTTGATTATTTCAGTCATTTTGCAACCAATGGAAGTGGTTTCAGAAAATTTTGAGAACTTCTAGAGCTCGAAAAGCTGATGTGAAGTTCTAGGTAGCCCTGGGAAAACCGTGGAGGATAGCCTATTTGGGGAATGAAGTGCTCTATTTGAGCAATTTATCAATTTATATTTGATGTCTAATGTGTATTGCATACATAAGTAGTGGTTTCAGTCATAGAAACAAAATTCTGAGGGATTTTGTGCCATTTAGAAGCTCTGAGTAGCTTAGTGCACCGACAGAAGGAGTCGCGTCAACAAGAGCCTAAATCTGTTTTTCAGAGTTTGGACAGCCAATTGAGGGATATTTATGGTATTTTCAGTCCCTTGGATCATTGTTGTATTCATTGGAATTAAGTATTTACTTGTAAAAAACTTACCATAATCCCAAAGAGCTGAGTCATAATGACAAAGCTCAAAGGAGACGTAGCCCACGAGATTTCGGGTGAACTCCTAGATTAAAATTGTTGTTGTGTTTGAATGATTATTTTCTGAATTATGTTGCTGTCATACATGTTAAATTACAGCAAGAAAAAATGAAGTTAAGACACATAAACAGTAAAAATTCATACACCACTTTCAAGTAAATAATTCCTCAAAATTGTCAAGCACAAGCTAGATCATTTTAATTTAAACTGAGTGGTAGGTTCTTGAAATTCATACAAGTTATCCATACCATTTTTAGATCAATTTTTATGTTATGAATATGCATGTTGTTTATGTTCTAGCATGTTCCACTAAGTTTCTTGACTCCATATCTTTTCTACTTGTGACCAATAACTTAAGAGGGTAAACCACACCCCTTAAGTTGGTGTGATTTTGTACATGCGTGCATTAAACACACTAACACAAAATTCACAGGGTATATTCTCCAGTTTCATCCAGTGACACTGTGACAAGTTTCATCTCCATATTCGTGAAGGTTGATATGTGAATTTGAATTTTTCCTCCATTTATTAAGTTGGAAATTTGATTTCAAGGGCTCATTATTTTTATTATATGGAGGATTTTTAATCCAATGGGAAAGGGCCACGTGGCATGCCACATGCCCCCCCCCCATGGCATGGTAGGTTGGATGAAATTTCATTAACAAGGTCGGACTATGGACTTGGGGGCACACACATATATTATAGTGCAACATAATTCTTTTTAACTTAAGGTCTCAAACCTTGGATGGGCGGAAATCTCTAAATATGGTGGACAACTAACTATTATGGTAGAGGCCCTTATTTGATGGACATGTTATCTATTTGGTGAAGATCTCTATATATAGTGGAGCAAAATTTATGGTGTGGGTCGAGGTCGAACCCATGACCTCACCTGTGCCAATACACTCCCTTACCGCTCTACCATACCATGGCCCTTAACCTCTAAGGGTGCCCACTACTATATGAATTTTAATGCGCTGGAGTTTGGGGGTCCGAAGGGGGCCAGCACTATGGGCCAGCCCCCTCCCATGTGCTTAAAGGTGGAAACCAGGTGCTAAGGAACAATGCTAGTGGAGTTATGTTTAAATTGTATTAGCACTAAACCATTGTAATAATCTAGATTAAGTTATAAACTAATCCGCGATTAGTTTTTAAACTGCACTTTGCACTAATCATGATTAATATCTGCTTATCCATAATAAATTGTGTTTATCTTACCATTAATTTCAGTTTAATTCGATGGTTAAAATGGCAGAGCACTCAAAATGCGGCGACATGGCCAAATTTATAATTTTAATTGGCAGAATCGCAATTTTAGAGGAGAAATTGTAGGAATTTTTTTTTTCTTCCATAACTCATACAATTTTCGACGAAAATGAGCTCAGGAAGAGTCATTTCTGATGGATTTTGATGATTTGGAGCCATTGGATCATGTTGCAGAGGCAACAGGAGACTGTAAATAAGTATTTTTCACATTTGAAGCTAATCCAAAGGCCCACACTATGAAGCTAGACCAAGGAGATGTAGCCCAAGAGGGGTGAAGTCCTTCATCAAAACTTGTGTATTGAGCTTTTTTATTTTTGATTTCTGTGTACTTATTTTTTGTTGTTCAACAATTAGTTTCTATGCTTTTGAATTCATGAAAAACACTAAATTTCACCAAGTTTAATGATTATACAATCACATGATCATGGATAAACTCTTAATGGATAAGAAAAGAAAAGTAAAGTTTATTTAAATCTAAAACTGATATTAGCACAGAAAAAACTAATAATCATTTTCAGATCACCTTCCATTTGTGCACAAATTCCTTGACACTCTTGCTAGAAAGAAATATTTTTCTTTTATGGATGGGTTCAGTGGATATAATCAAATCCATATTTCCCTTGAAGACCAAGATAAAAATAAATTCACGTGTCCATGGGGAGCTTTTGCATATAGAGTCTTACCATTCGGGTTATGTAATATAGAAACCACTTTTCAAAGGGAAATTATTAGTATTTTTTCTGATTTAATTAATGAAGGAATTGAACTATATATGGACAAGTTTACCCCTTACAGTAATTATTTTGACCAAGCCTTGCATAATCTTGAGAAGGTTTTGCATGATGTATAGCTACCAGGTTGTGCCTCATTCATGAAAAATTTCATATGATGATGACAAAGGGCATATTTCTGGGGCATTTTATTTATGCTACATGCATTCAAGTAGACCCAACTAAGATCAAGGTAACTCTTAAACTCCTTACCCATCAAACGAATACATAGGTACGTAGTTTACTTGGTTATGTTGGTTATTATTGTCATTTTATAGGGTTTTTTTCCAAAATAGTAGCATCTCTATATGTATTAACTATGTGAAAATTTCTAAATATTCTTATGCAGAAACCCTAATGTTAAATCTTGATTTACTTCTCATATTTGGACAAGTTATTAATCTGCAATATTCAGTATTAACATCGAAGTAAACATTAACAACCTACACATACATATCTAAACTAAATAGCATGTATAATGACAAAGTGACACACAAGATTTTTTAGAAATTTGTCCCTGGAAAACCCAATGCAGGAAAACCAGCCTTATGGTTGCGGGAGGGTTTTTATTATTGAGTCTAAGTACAAAACATCTAGGCATCAAACTAGTTAACCTGACTAAGAAATAAACAATCTGCAGCAATACCTCTATTCTGAAGACAAAAAAACTAATTGATTCACACCCTCAAATGGGATTTACAGAACTCAGCCCTTTTTAGTCTTAAAAAACCCCAACGCTACTCTGAAGCCCTCTGCATCAATTTTTCTAGCCTACATCAGCTCCTGTGATTCTCAAGAAGGGCGTGTGTCACCCCAGATTGGGTTATGCTACCCCTGCGTTGCCCTAGTTGGGCCTGTGTTAGCCCTGCTAACCTCCTACTCCCTCTGTACTGTCCTTTCTAGGTCTACGTAGTCTCTGCATAGCCCCTAAAGCCTCAATGCTGCACAGATGATGCATAGATATTACTCCCTCTACAGTGCTTAGATTGTGCTTCTCTACCTCTTGTTGCACCCTTGGACTGGGATCAGATCATCCCTTCTGCCAATACTACCCCTCGCTGTAGCTGAAACACTTCTGGAAATTCTTAGCAAACCACGCCCTAGAATTCCAACATATTCTAAGTGCTCTGCCACTGCGTGAGTTCTCAAACTGACCCCAAGCCTTTCCTTTATATTTTTCTTGTTGGGAAACCAACGGCCGTGAACTAATCTTGAATCGACGGGTAAGATTAAAAGAAAGCTTGATCTGTTTGAATTAAGTCATTTTCATCACATGTTTAATATAATTAACTTTAATATTTTAATTTTCCTAAGTTAGATTGAGGGTCCTTAATTAAAAAATATTAATTAATTAAATATCTCTTAAACAAGATGGAATTTCTCAAATCCCTTTCTGGGTCTTGGATATCTCATGTACTCTAGTCCCTCCACAAATTTTGCAAGCTAGAGCATATCCGATGCTACCCCAACACTCAAAAATCTCAACAATCCTTCTTATCGAGGAATGTGCTCTAGCACAACACTTCACCCCGAAGTTTTGCACTGATCTCTGGTGTGGGTATCTTCCCTAATGCTTGGCCTCCTTCCCTTCATCACTATGTTGTTGTTGCTCTCCTGTATTGCTGCCCATGATGCTGCCACATTTTTCTACATCTCCCTCTCAATCTATTGCATCGTGCTGCCCACTGTTGCACTACAACCAGTTGCTGAGAGAAGCAACTAAAAAAATCATGCCCAATCTGTTGGGTCCCTGTAATTTGTTAAATTGGCAAGACCAAATAGACAAGGGTAAAATCAAACCAACATTGGAGTGCTAGGACCTAGCCTTCCTGGACTCAGAAAGGGCTCTCTCTAAATTTGTATAAGAGATATGACTTGTATGATTTTAGGATGTTGATTTTAGGCTAGTTAAATTCACAGGGTTTGTTTGTTTTGTTTTTCTTGGTTGGGTTGCTTGTTAAGTAGAACAGATAGAGTAAGATAAATTCAAACCATTGGGCTATGGGGTCTGTGATAGGCTTGAAGTGTAAAACAATAAATCAAGGGTGTTTCATAGGGAAAGTTAACAAAGCCAAATGGATCTTAGTAGCTTATGTGGGTGTGAAATGAACATTAAATTGTGAACATAGTAGGTTTAAAGGGAAACTAAGAATCCTTTAACATATACTATAACAAGAAGGGATTTCAAGATCACTATACTTAAGAAATAATCAAAGGACAGGGTGCACCATAAACTTCTTTGACCTAGCTTTACCAAGTAAACTTTAAATCAAAAATCTAGCAAACCCTAGAGAGTAGGGAACTCCTAAATTCTTTGGTTATTTACCTTCAGAGAAAGAAAACATTCAATATAACACATTAATAATGATTAAAGAGTAGGGAACTCCTAAATTCCATAATAAAACCATAAAATACCTTCAAAGTGACTATTCAATATGGACTAAAGGATAGGGAAAAACATAAAATTATTCAGCCAAACCCTAATTAGTAAACTTCAAAGAAAAGGCCTTAAAAACAATGTTTTAAGCTACATCAAAGGACATGGCATACCATAAACTTCTTTGTCTTGGCTCCATTAAATAATTTTCAAAGAAAAAAGCTAAGTGGAATCAAAGAGAAATTAATAATTATTTGATCAGACCTAGCAGAGGAAAACATCTAGACAACAGAAGGTAGACAGAATTAAGTTGCCTCTCAACAACATATCTTAATCTAAATTTTCTACTCTGTCATAAGGGAAAAATGAACAATATGGAAAAAATATGAAGACAAGTGTAAAATCAGAACAACATCACCATTAACTAGGTTCATGAATCCTATGAATGTGCTTGCTTCATTTTTATTCAATTCAAAATAGTCACAAAGCTCCAAAGCCAATTTCTTCACAACTCCAAGTCTATGTAATATTCATCTCAATAATCAACGAACAACAACTATGAAGCATACAAGCAATATTTAACTACCAAGTGAGGAGGTGAACCCTAGATAGGGTTTAAAAGTGTCATTTATTACACATTTAAGTCACTTTGACCTTTGAGACCATGCAAACCCTAAGCCAAAATATCCAAAACTTATTAATTGCAAAAATAACTTCTAACATAACTCCTCAACTAATTTTAGAGATATTTATCGTTAAGGCCTTCAAAATATATTTTTCAATAACTTCTGATGTCTTTTTTTGACTTTATGGTAAGGGAACAACGCCAAGGTACAAGGGCGCATCGCCAAGCCAAGCACGCAGCACCAAGACTGGAAAAATCACCTGTTTTGCAGCTGAGTGTTGGAGGCCTTCTAAGTGTCTAAATGAGCTCCATGATAGCTCATTGGAAAGTCTGTCCTGTATATTCTCCAGATTTTCCTTTCAGTTTCAAAATGGTTCCCATTTACCTAGCCAAAAATCCATTCTCCCAAGACTGCTAAGGGCACAATGCTAATGCTGAAAAAAGGGCGGAAAGGTGATTTTTTGTAGTTTTTGGCCCTTTTGAGAGACGAGTTTGGCTCCAAATGGTCTGAAATGTTCTATGGATGATGTATTAGGCATGATAAACATGAATATTTCATCCATTTTTCATTTTAGTGCCCCCAAAAAGAGTGCAGCGCTAGCGGCGTTGTGTGTTTGGCCCTTTTTTCTGCTAGCCAAAGAGTTAAAAACTCAAAATTTGCACCAAGTGCCAAAATTTGGAACTTAGATTGCTGATAATGTTTGGGATGCTTGGAGGGATACATCAGCAAGGATATCTAGTTTTTCCTTCTCCTTTGCCTCATTTTTTGCTTGAACCTTTGCGAGGGCTCTTTTGAGCTTGGCCCTTGCAATTCTATTCCTCATGGCATAATGTCTTGCCATCTTTCTTTGCATGTCGATGTCTCTCTTAGCCTTCTCTAATTGACCCTCTAGGTGAAAATTGGCTCTCTCTAGCCAATAATCCCTATCTCCATCAATTTCCATGGCAATCATCTCACTTGGAGTGAGCTGCTCTGCCAACTCTGCCTCTTTCTCTCTTTCTTGGGCTAAAGCCTTCTTCAGCCCAATTGTCCTTGCTATCTTCCTAGGAAGCTATTCTTCCTCATCATCAGTTTCACTAAAAGTGCCCAAGGTCTCATCTAGCAATGCGTTGGCTTTTTTGGCCTCTTTTTGAGCTCTAATTTCCCTGATGTCCCTAATGGCCTTCTTTGCCTCTAGCTGATGGTTTTCCAACTCAAGATAGCTGATCACATTCTTTGCCCTACCAAGATTAGCTTGAAGTTCACTAATATTGGCATAATTTCTTTTGAGTAGCATGTTTGTGATTCTCTCCTCATCCTCATCTTCACTGTTAAGGTGAATTAGCTAAAACTCTTGCTCAGTTTCATGCTTGTTCTCCTCTTCACCAATGACATGCTCTGTAACCTTCCCCTTACCCTTATCAAGCAGTTTTTTGATGTAGAAGGCATAGCTCCTTGCCTCATAAGGGCAGAAAACACATGCATGTATCCCCTCTGGTATGTCAAAGGAAGTGGCTCAATGCTACTTTTTTAGTGCCATCTGTCTCAATGTTTCCATCACTCCTTGATGCTTGGTCATCATGATATGAGGGTGAAGGAATGTGAGTGGGTGGAGATGTATGATAAGCAAGAGGCGATGGAGGAATGGATTATGGAGGATGGGATTATGAAGGGACATTCTACTGATGATGGTCATGTGGAGTAGTGAAAACCTCATGGGCAATGTAGGTATCCCATGGAATGTCCTTTTGCTGGATTTGGTGCATAACTACCATCTTGATAATTGAATGATGGAAAAGGCTTTTCATTTTCTGATGGTAGTTTCTCTTTTGCACTGTTTAGGCCATTTTATCAATGCTTCGGTAAATATAATAGGGTATGTGCAGCATTATCACTCTAGTAAAGTGCATAAGAAGATGGATGTGATATGAGTAAAGGTGGGAAAACCTTCCCTCGCAAGTATAATACTTCATTATAATATTCATCATGGGTGCATATCTATCAAGCAGATGAGAAAAAGGGAACATGGATTTGTTATGGTCTTTATACCTAGGCTTAAGATATGGTTCAAAGTAACTCATGTCTAGGTTTTCTTGTTTGAACAATTTCTCACCCACACTTGGTATTCAAGTAGCATCTGCAATGGCATTTGTAGACAACTCAAAGGTGACCTTGACAAGATTAACTTGTTTTTCATGGAAATTTATAATGAAGAGTCTGGTTAGCTCAGGGTTGTTTTGTACTTGCTACACCTTCTCACAAAAATCAAAGCTTCCTACATGCTTGAAACAAGAAACAGTAAGAGGGGAGGCCATGAGCTCCCTTGTATTGATGGGCTCAAATCTATTTATCTTGCCTCCCTTGTGATCATGCCTCTTTGGAATTTGTGCCTCAACACCACTTTATTCACTCTTAGACATTGTAAACTCTATTTTTAAAACCCTAGGGCTGATGTGAAATGAGATGAATGGAGGGTATGAAATGGAAATTTTGCAAATGAATGGAATGAGTGAGAATGAAGGGAATGGATGTTATGACAAGAAAGATGAATGGTAGCCATTAAATGATGTAATTTCCATGGTTATGACTAATAATCTATCTAGGAGGATTAAATAAGCATATAAATAGTGATTTCAAGCTTGAAAGTTAGGGTTTGATTAGGGTTTCATTCCATTGTTTAAGAAATCACCAAAATAGCTTGAATATGAGCTCATGTTATGTACTTACCACTTTAAGATTTCTTGGATGATTGTGGGAAGATTTTGAAGGCGATTTGGAGTGATTTGAGTGGTTATAATACTTTGAAACCCCTTCTGTCCAAGCGCACATTTCCAATGCTAAGGGCGCAGCGCCAGTTCTGAGTGCGCAATGCCTGTTCTAAGCGTGCAACGCCAAGGTTTTTCAGCACAGGTCTTGTCGAGCAAGATCGCAACGCTCCTCCCAGGTGTGCAATGCCTTCAGAAAACGTATGGGGGGGGGGGGGAATTCCAATGGCGCAAAACCCAGTCCCAGGCGCGCAGCACCAAGCCAAGCGCCCAGCATCAAGACAATTTTCCCAAAATTTTCTTGAAAACACACAAACTCTTCTCTCCTTGAAACTTATAATGCTTTGCAAGGAAAAAATGATTCATATGAAGTGAAAAATGAGCTTTTATAGAGAAGAGGAATTTTATTTCATTATGAAAATTCACTTTCTAATGTTTGAAACCTTTTTTCATTTTTTCACAGATATTCTTTTACACTTTTGCCTTGCAGGTTGATGAAGTCGTGAAGTTGACTTTTCTTTGCTCATTGAGATTTGACATGTTTACTTTGACATTTTTATGATGATTACACATACCAGCATCCTCAAACCTTCTGTAGTTTCCATCATGAAGTTAAACTCAACTTTTCCACCTTTTCTGGCCACTTTCTTCAAAACCCTAAGTGTTTGCAGTTCTTCACAGCAATCATTAGTGTTGTCTTCTAAGTTCTCTATAGCCCTTTCAAGTTCATTAATTTTTGTCCAGTTCACCTCACCTTTTTCCATATTTCTTCAATATCTTCTGATAGACTTTCTTCATGTTTGGTCTTGTGTGCTTCCCCCATGTAATTTTCTACAAGTGATCACTATTTTTCCACTCAACTGGACCATCAAGTTCAAAATGCTAGTTCTCTACAAGACCAAGTTGTTCCCCTTTCCTTTGTTGTAATTTGTCTTCATTTAGGAGTAGACAGTCTACCTCATCAGTACCTTCTGCTGATAAATATTTCAACACTCCTGCAGAAGTGCTAAACTTTTTCCATTTCCTCATTTGCGGGTCCTGAACTGATAAGACAAACTTCTTTGGAGATTTTAGGTCCTTCTTGAATAACAATGTCTTAACCTTTTATCACATCTATACTAGATTATAGCAAAGGAAAAGTAGTGATTGAAACCTCCAATGATGACCCTAAAACATGTAAAAACCCTAATGACCTAGTGGGAGGGTCTTTTGACCTGATCCTGACTTAAATTTGGCTTGGATATTTTCAAGGGAAAATAGAGTATTTGTTATGGGTTTTTATGCCCAAAGGACATGGGAATGAGTTAGCTATAGGAAACCCTAGAGGAAAGATGGAGTTCAGTGACAAGGGAAAATAGGGAAATGAGGTTAAGTAGGGAAGGAGGATGAAAATGAGAGGTATAAGCCCATGATGAGTCTTTTAGAAGCAACAGGGTGGCTTTGGGAAAACCAACTGAGGAATACTGAAAATAGGTTTATGATAATAATGAAGGAAATGAGATTTTTGAAACTCAAGATATTCAAGGAATATTGTTTTCAAAAATCTATAAACATCCTATAGCCATCTAAAGATAGTGAAAAAATACTGATGGCTAACAGTGGCTTCACTTGTGGAGTGCACCTCCTTTCAGGAGGTGTCAAGAACCTCAGTTCTCTGATTTTGCAGATGAGATGCCTCACATGCTTGCTTATTTCCTTCATTTTTCAATGTTGATCTTGTTGTTTTTCTTTGAAGCTGTGATCCTACAATCTGAAAAAACATGATTGCTTCAACATCAACCCTACCTACCCATCATACATTTCCTAACATTTTCTCTTCATTTGGGTGCATTTGGATTGGCAAACCCTGAACATCATCTTTTCTTTTGAAAGCATAAAAACTATCTATGTCTACCCTTATCACTTCCAAGAGCTCAGATTAGACTGATGAGCCCTTTTATTCTTTACCTCATCTACTTATCTGTTAAGGTTAAACAGTTTGACAGACTTTAATTTTCTAATCTACTAACATAAAATTCAAAACATGACCAAATCAAGGTTGAGCAGTTTGGTTTGTCATGAGTTGTCGCATCTTGAAAAAGTGGCACACAGGTTTTATTTTTGTACAAGTAAAACTAGAAAAATGAGGGCTATAATTTGAAATCTTTCATTCATCCGTCTCTTTTCTCTTTGGTTTGGATTTGAGCTTTGAGAACTAGTATCTTTTCCTAACCTAGTATATTGATAAGCCAAGTTTAAACTATTTGGAAAATCTTCATTTTCTAACTGATCAGCATAAATTTAAAACATGTTCAATCATGGTTAGGCTATATGGCTGAACAAGACTTTTCTTTCTCAAATTAGTGGCATTTGGACTTGCATACTTTCAAAAATATTCTTTTCTGGTATGGGGCTTTACCTCTTCTTTTTATCTGGCCTCTTTTTCTTCTTTTCTTTGTTTTTGTGTGTTTCATTTTTATGATCTTTTTTTCAAGAAACGTTATGTAAAATGAAAAAAGCTTTAAAATAAGGACCTCAATAAAAATATTTCTTGAGCATCCTACCATTGATAGGACCTCCAACTAACTCTGTTCCATCCATTTCTTGTAGAAAAAATGCATTGTTACCTCTTGTTGAGTGGATGATGTATGGACCTTTCCATATATTCTCAAATTTCCCATGCTTTCCTTTTTCCTCTCTTCTTGAATCCCACATCAGCACTTTGTCTCCAATCTGGAAATCATTTTATTTATTCCTCTTGTCAAACATCTTCTTGATGTTCTCTTGTACTGCTTGTGTTATATTGTATACTTCTTGCCTTGATTGCTACAATTGAATGGTTTGGTTCAGCCTCCTTTGCATATCATTCTCCTCTGACTGTACCTCTTGGAGGAGCTTCATCACTGGGATTCCCAAATATGTTGGAAAAACTGCATCCATGCCATACACTAGCTGATAGGGAGATATATTAATTGATTTCATGCTTGTTAATTTGTCTGCCCATAGTGCATGCACCAGTTTTCTATGCCATGACTTTTTTTTCTCTTCCAACAACTTCTTGATGATGTTTACCAAAATTTTGTTAGAGGACTCAGCCAACACATTACCTTGAGGGTAATAAGCTGTATAATGCACTAATGTGATGTGATACTTGTGGCAAAATTCCACCATTCTCTTGGATTTGAGTGCATCAACATTATCATTGATGATTTTTCTTGGACAACCAAATCTAGACATAATATTGGTTTCAAGGAATTTGATGATTACCAAGTTAGTGGTAGTCTTTGAAGGGATGGCTTCTATCCATTTGGTGAAATAGTCAGTTGCAATGAAAATCCATTTGTGTTGGGTAGAGGAGGCAGGGTGGATTTCTCCAGTGAAATCCAAACCCCATTGTTGAAAAGGAGTTTCAACACTGATAGGGTGTAAAGGCAAAGGCAATAGTTTTCTCTTGCCCTAAAAGATTTGGCATTTATGGAAAGCCACTACTAGCTTGTGGATATGAGGGAAAAGAGTGGGCCAAGAGAAACCAGCTCTAAGAATTTTTTTGGCAGTGGTTTTCCAATAGAGATGAAATCCGCATTCTCCTTCATGAAACTCATGCATGATTCTATCTGCATCATCTTTAAGTAAACATTTAAGCAAGATACCAACAGAATTTTTCCAATATAAAACTTTATCTAGGATGCAAAAATTTACAACCTTTTGTTTCAAGAATCTGGCCTTTGTTTTGGAAAAACCAGGAGGATCATTTAGATTAAAAATCATATATAATATATCAACATACCAGAGTGAGTTCAGAAATGCTTCTTCAATAGGTGGAGTCACCAGATCCTCTTGTTCATCCAAGGAATGTATCATGTTTATGTCTAATGCTTGAAATTTTGCTTCAGACATCAGTTTGGTTAGTCCTTTCCCTTTGATTAGCTTGGTGGGCTTGATTTCTAGATCATACTCTAAGATGACAGCAATCCATTTATCTCTTTTACCACCAGGATCCTGAGTTAGTATGTCCTTAACAAATGCATGAGGAACAAAAGCAATGATATGTGAATGCAAGATGTAAACTCTAAAAAATTTTAAGGCTTTGATTAAGGAAAAATCTTGTTTTTCCATAATGTTATATTTCAAAGGTGCATCTCTTAGAGCCTTGCTGAAGAAAGATATACGTTGTTCTTTTCCATTATCTTCTTTCGTAGTAATACGGCAGCAATTGTGTGTTCTGATGCAAATGAGAAGATGAAAAAGTCCTTGGGAAATTCAGGGCTGATTAGAACTAGTGTTTGGGTAAGTGATTGTTTTACTATTTCAAAGGATTGCTTTGCTTCGGTGTTCCATTTGACTTCTATTTCTCTTTTTAGCATGTTTGTAATGTTTCTTAGGAGTTCTGCAAGGTTCGTTATAAACATTCTTAAGAAGTTGATATTTCCAATGAAATATTGCAGCTCTTTGATGTTTCTAGGGTGACTAATCTACAATATTCCCTCAATCCTCTTTGGGTATATCTTGATTCCCTCTTCAGATATGATGTGGCGTAAAAGTTTCCCTTCCTAAAGGAAAAACATATTTTTCTTAGGATTCAAAGGTAAACCATACTTTCTACACTTTTCAAAGACTTTTCTTAAGTGAGCTAGGTGTTCTTCATATTTTTTTTAGTAGAAAGTGATGTCATCAAGGTATATCACAATGAAGTAAACTATCTCTTCTAAGAAATCAATGTCCATGGATCTTTAAAAAGTGTCTCCAGCATTCATTAACCCAAAAGGTATTTTGAAATACATGAAGGTGCCCCAAGGTGTAGTGAATGTGGTTTTGTGCTGATCACTTGGAAGTACTAGCACCTGATTGTACCCTGAAAAACCATCAAGAAAATATATTCTTTTGGAGCCTACCACCCTTTGCAATATATGATCCATCTTAGGTAAAGGGAAATTGTCTTTCAGGGAGGCCTTGTTTAAATTTCTAAAGTCTATGCATAGGCTAATTTCTCATGTTTTCTTCCTCACTAACACAAGGTTTGAGACCCATTTTGAGTACCTGAGTGGGACTATTATTCCAGAATCATACATCTTTTTTATTTCTTTCTCAACTAGAGGCATTAGGACAAGGTTTATCCTACACAAATTCTGCTTGAATAGTTTTTGGTTTTCCTTGAGAAGAATCTTATGCTGGATGATGTTTGTGTCATAGGACTTCAAGTCCTCATAGCCCCATGCAAACATGTCCTTTAATTATTTGAATAGAGGAATGTATTTCTGTTTTATAAGAGTTGGCAATGTTTTGGACAACTTGATCATTTTAGGATCCTCCTCGCTGCCTATGTTTCATTATTCCACATCTATTTTGGTGGATTCCATCTTAGGCTTCCTAGAAACATCATTAAAATCAAACAATTCTTATAAGGGTGTAAGTCCTCTTGGTAATAAGTTATCTTTGCATTGCAATACCTCAAGGTCCCTTTTGTCTAAATCTTCAAACAATTCTGCCTCAAGAGGGTGTTCTAGCATATTTATATCAATAGTATAAGGCAGCTTTGTTTTGTGTGTTTTTTCCTCAATAGAGTAGTCCTCTTCATGATCTGAGTTTGGTTTTGACATTTCAAATTCATGTTTTGATTGCAGAAGGTCTTCAATGTGTTTATCACCTTCAAAAACTTTCCAATAATCTATGTTATCAAGGACTGTAGGTTTTTTTTTACCTTTACCATGTATTGTTCATTGGCATGAGGTAGTTGGCAAGTGCTAGCAACAAAGGCTAGTTCATTTGCAAGGCTGTTTTGAGTTCTTGGGACAAAGGTAAGTTCATAATTTTCAAATTTTTTGAGGAGGTCTAAGGCAAAATTTCTATATTCTCTTAGCCTAGAATTCTTGGTTGAATATTCTCCTTTGATTTTCCTAATGATTAACTCAGAATCTCTTTGAACAGAAATCCTCTTAGCTCCTATAGCTTTCAACATTTGTAACCCTAAGAGAAGAGATTCATACTCTGCAATATTGTTTGTAAATTGAAAATATAGCTTGTAAGAGTGACCTTGATTATTGTTGTGTATCCAAACACCTACTCCTGAACCAGCTTTGCTACAGGAGCCATCAAAGCTCATGTTCCAAAGTGTTTAAAGTTTAGATTCTCCATTATGTTGTTGTTCAAGACTAGTAAGGTTTTGGCTATCATGTTCTTCATTTTGTGTTTGGTTTGACTATTCTGATAGGTCTTGTTCTTCCTCTTTTTCAACTACTTGTTCATTAATGCCATCTTCATTATACAAAGTAAATGAATCAAGTTTTAAATGGATAGAATAGAGAGGGGTGTTGTTTGGCCTATCTTGGTAGCTTACCATGTATTTCATTTGAGATTCTCTATACAGTCTTCTTATTTGGTTAAAGACTGGCATGGTAGCATATGTCATGTCCATTTGGAGGTTTCCTTGGAGTTTGGATCCCCATGATCTCAATAAATGCATGCCATATTTTGGGGGTATTTCAGCCACTACAATATCCATGACTAGGCTCTTGGCTAGTATTTGTGTCAGATTGACACATAGATCTTTCATTAGACCTAGACATTTAACTCTACTTGAATCAAAATAGTAAAAGTCTTTGTATGGTTTGGTTATTTCGAGGCCTAATCTCTCCATCACTACCTTTGGCATGAGGTTGTGTGAAGCATCAGAATCTATCATGGCATTGTGTAGGATTTTGTCATGAATGTTCAAACTGACATAGAATGGAGGCACAACTCCCTCTTGAAAAATTCCTTTTTCCTCTGGTCTAAACAACAATTTTGGTTTGTCATCAGTCAGATTCAGAGTATCAGTGTCATTTACTATGTTTAAAGCCTTCAAAACTTGAGATCTATATACATCTTAAGTCACTAGTTCAGTAAGGGGTATGGCTATTTTGATCTTGGAAATTTCACTCTCAATACTGAATGGTGTCTTTGTTCTTGGAAGATTTAGATTAGTTTTATCATACATGCTATTTTCAGCAACTTTAGTTTGCTGAGTTTTATTCGGAATCTCAGTTAAAGCAGGTTTTTCAGGGCCACTAGGTGGTGTACTAGGGGAGCTTTGGTCACCATCATGTTGGCTGAATTTGTTTGTGCTTTCATCAGGATTCTTAGCCATTATGTTGGTTTTTTCTGTTGTCCTTTTAGGAGTTTTTTCAAGGGTCTTCGTAGCAGAAATTTCAAGTTTTTTCCTCTTGGGGATATCTTAGGTTTTCCTACTTCTGAGGTCATACTACCTATGAACCTCCATGATAGCATTTTCAAACCCTATTTTGTATTACTTAGAGTCCTCATATGTTGTTTCATTTTGGTTTGAGGAAAACAACCTTGTTCTTCTTTGATGAGAAAAACATCATCCTCATTATTGGAGTCTATTAGATTGACGTGATTTTCTTCTGACTCTTCGATCTCTCTTTCCTCTTCATCTACATAGTTTTCTTGTAAAGGAGGTCTGATTTGCTGGTCATTTTCTCTTTGTCTTATTTTAGGAGGGTCTCTTCTAAAGTTTTGGTTTCTGTTTTTGTTTTGAGGGTTTTTTTTATTTTTCCTAGGAGGTGCTCTTTTATTTAAGTTGATTCTCTCCATCGTCCTTTCCATTGTCCTAACTAGGCTGTCAATTTTAGCATCAAATGTGGAGGCCATAGTTTCCTCTTTGTATGTAACCTTCTTCTCTGCTCTCCATATAGCCCTTTTAGAAATTAGGTTAGCTTCTACACTTACTTCTCCCCTTTGCATGTCTTCTAAAGTAAGGGGATCTCGTTCTCTTAATTGATAAGCCATGTCTAGATCAAATCCATCTGGAAATTTTATTAAGGCTAGGCCTTGTGGGGGTTTCATGTGGGGGGGGGGGGGGGGTGTGTGCATTATAAACACTATTGAACCTAGTGTTGTAGTCTTGAACACTTTCCCCAACATTTATTTTAAGGTTATCATACTCTGATAGGATTTGAAGAGGATTTTTCTTAGTCTCACACTTGTTTATGAATGTTTGATAAAGGGAAGGGATATCATGAATGATATTAGGAGTTAAGTTTCTGAACCATTTCTTTGCTTCTCCTCCTTAAATTTGGGCAAAAATTATCATTTTTAGGGTCTCCTCTTCTATTTCTTGGTAGTAAAAATCATCATTAATATTTTCTACATGTTTTTGGGCAGTTGTAGAATCGGTCCCATTAAAATGAGGGATTTTAGATTGATAGTCCTATGGAATAGGCAGTAAAGGTTGTGGTAGTTCCAAAGGGGCATACCATGCTACAATGATATGAGGTAATGCAACCCATGTATGATTTATAAGAGGAGGGTTTATGAGTGGAGGTGGAGGATGAAATGGAGTGGTGTGCACAGTGGATGTATGAGTGGGGGTAGCAGATGTACTTGGACCAACTAGCTGATTTTGAGCAGATTTGGAATGAAAGGAGTCAAAGTGTTGGAGAAGATGTAAATCAGGAGGAGTGGAAGGAGATGCTTCTCTACTAGGACTCTAGTGTAATATTGTAGGCTCAAGGTCTGTCTGGTCTATCCAACTTTGAGACTTAGTTCTAAATAGGTTTCTTTTATGGTGTAAGTCAAATTGGGTATCTTGCAAGGATGTAAGGTTTTTAGGAAAAGAACTTGCCTTGTGAATTGGTCTGACAATAGTTGAATCTTCAGTCCTAGAGGATTTTCTTAAGATCCTTTCTAGGTTATCAACTATATCAGGAGGGTTTGGGTCAGGGTGAGAACTGGTGTTGATCCTTTTTGAAGCCAGATTTCAGACCCACAACACAAAGAGGCTAAAAGTTTGTAAAGGTTTTGAAAAAGTAACAGACCTATCTGAAAGATGACTGAATTCACATAGTATGTGACTGGATTTCCTTCTATCAGGATTGATTAAGATGTTCTCATAGGAGTTTGTGAGAAACAGTGGAGTCACTAGGTCTACTAGAAACTAGTGGAGTCACCAAGTGGATGGTGATAACTGTTTTGAGGATTATTTTGTTGTCCACCATCAACAATTTGATACCAATATTGAAATATTTTTTAGGTTTTATGAGTTCTTTATGTAACACTAAGATTTTTAATGAGTGTTCCCTAGTATGTTTGCCATTATGTTAGTATGGAAAATCAACTAGATATCATTCTTGTCTAACACTTGATTTATCTAGGTTTGACAGGGGATTTTTTCGTTTTGAAGGAATATTTAAGGTATTACTTACTCAGGTCCCACCGTGATCGCCACTATGTTGGGTCCCTATAATTTGTTAGATTAGCAAGAACAAATAGACAAGGGTAACATCAAACCAGCTTTGGAGTCCTAGGACCTAGTCTTCCTGGACTGAGAGAGGGCTCTCTCTAAATTTGTATAAAAGATATGACTTGTATGATTTTAGGATGTTGATTTTAGGCTAGTTAAATTGATAGGGTTTGTTTGTTTTGGTTTGCTTGGTTGGGTTGCTTGTTAAGTAGAATAGATAGAGTGAGACAAATTCAAACCGTTGGGCTATGGGGTCTATGAAAGGCTTGAAGATTACAACAATAAATCAAGGGTATTTCATAGGGTAAGTTAAAAAGCCAAATGGATCTTAGTAGCTTATGTGGGTGTGAAATGAACATTAAATTGTGAACATAGTAGGTTTAAAGGGAAATTAAGAATCCTTTAACATATACTATAACAATAAGGGATTTCAAGATCACTACTCTTAAGAAATAATCAAAGGACAAGGTGCACCATAAAATTATTTGACCTAGCTTTACCAAGTAAACTTTAAAATGACAATCCAACAAACCCCAGAGAGCAGTGAACCCCTAAATTGTCTAGTTATTTACCTTCAGAGAAAGAAAACATTCAAGATAACACATTAGTAATGATTAAAGAGATGGGAACTCCTAAATTCCTTAATCAAACCATAAAATTCCTTCAAAGAGACTATTCAAGATGGACTAAAGGACAGGGCAAACCATAAAATTCTATAGCCAAACCCTAATTAGTAAAGTTCAAAGAAAAGGCCTTAAAAACAATGTTTTAAGCTACACCAAAGGACAGGGCATACCATAAAATTATTTGGCTTGGCTCCATTAAATCATTTTCAAGGAAACAAGCTAAGTGGAATTAAATAGCAATTAAGAATTCTTCAATCAAACCTAGTAAAGGAAAACATCTAAACAAAAAAGGTAGACAGAATTAAGGTGCCTCTCAACAACATATCTTAATCTAAATTTTCTACTCTATCATAAGGGAAAAATGAACAATATGGAAAACATAAGAAGACAAGTGTAAAATAAGAACAACATCACCATTTACCAAGTTCATGAATCCTATGAATGTGCTTGCTTCATTTCCATTCAATTCAAAACAGTCACAAAGCTCCAAAGCCAATTTCTTCACAACTCCAAGTCTATGTAATATTCATCTCAATAATCAACCAACAACAACTATGAAGCATACAAGCAGTATTTAGCTGCCAAGTGAGGAGGTGAACCCTATCTAGGATTTCAAAGTGTATTTTATTACAAATTTAATTTCCTTTGAACTTTGAGACCATGCAAGGCCGAAGGAAAAATATCCAAAACTTATTAATTGCAAAAATAACTTCTAACATAACTCCTCAACTAATTTTAGAGATATTTGTCCTTAAGGTCTTCAAAATATATTTTTCAATAACTTCTGATGTATTTTTTTGACTTTCTGGTAAGGGCGCAATGCCAAGGTACAAGGGGCAATGCCAAGCCAAGCGTGTAGCGCCAAGACTGGAAACATCACCTGTTTTGCAGCTGAGTTTTGGAGGCCTTCACGGTGTCCAAATGAGCTCCATGATAACTCATTGGAAAGTATGTCCTATCTATTTTCCATATCTTCCTTTATGTTTCAGAATGGTGCCAATTTTCCTAGCCAAAAATATATTCTCCCAAGACTGCTAAGGACGCAGTGCCAATGCTGAAAAGAGGGCAGAAAGGTGATTTTTTTGTATTTTTTGGCCCTTTTGAGGGACCAATTTCTCTCCAAATGGTCTGAAACGTTTTGTGGATCATGTAATAGGCATGAGAAACATGAATATTTTAGCCATTTATCATTTTATTTCCCCATAAAAGAGCACATCGCCAGTGGCATTGCACGTTTGGCCTTTTTTTCTGCTAGCCAAACAATCAAAAACTCAAAATTTGCACCAAGTGCCAAAATTTGGAACTTACCTTGCTGATCATGTTTGGGATGCTTGGAGGGATACATCAGCAAGGATATCTATTTTTTCCTTCTCCTTTTCCTCATTTTGTGCTTGAATCTTTTCAAGGGCTCTTTTGAGCTTGGCCCTTGCAAGTTTGTTCCTCATGGCATAGTGTATTTCCATGTTTCTCTGCATGTAGGTGTCTCTCTTGCCTTCTCTAATTGACCCTCTAGGTGAAAATTGACTCTCTCTAGCCAAGACTCCCTATATCCAACAATTTCCATGGCAAGCAGCTCACTTCAAGTGAGCTACTCTACCAACTCTGCCTCTTTCTCTCTTTCCTGGGCTAAAGCCTTCCTCCACCCAATTTTCCTCGGTATCTTCCTAGGAAGTTGTTCTTCCTCATCATGAGTGTCACTAAAAGTAACCAAGGTCTCATCTAGCAATGCCTTGGATTTTTTGGCCTCTTTCTGAGCTCTAATTTCCCTGATGTCACTGATCGCCTTCTTTGCCTCTAACTACTGGTTTTCTAACTCAATATAGTTGATCAAATTATTTTCCCTACCAAGATTAGCTTGAATTTCACTAATTTGGGCATCCTTGCTTTTGAGCAGCATGTTTGTGATCCTCTCCCCATCCTCATCTTCACTTTCAAGGTGAATTAGTTGAAACTCTTGCTAAGTTCCATGCTTGTTCTCCTCTTCACCAATGACATGCTCTGTAACATTCCCCTTCCCCTTATCAAGTTGTTTTGTTGATTTAGAAGGCATGGCCCCTTGCCTCTTAAGGGAAAAAAATACATGCATGTATCCCCTCCAGTATGTCAAAGGAAGTGGCTCAATGCTACTTATTTTAGCGCCATCTATCTCAATGTTTCCATCACTGCTTGATTCTTGGTCATCATGATATGAGGGTGAAGGAATGTGAGTGGGTGGAGATGTATGATCAGTAGGAGGTGATGGAGGAATGGATTCTGGAGGATGGGATGATGAAGGGACATTCTACTGATCCTAGTCATGTGGAGTAGTGAAAACCTCATGGGAAATGAAGGTATCCCATGGAATTTCCTTCTGCTAGAATTAGTGCATAACTACCATCTTAATAAGTGAATGATGGAAAAGGATTTTCATTTTCTGATGGTATTTTCTCTTGTGCACTATGTAGGCCATTTTATCAATGCTTCGGTAAAGATAACAGGGTATGTGCAACATTCTCACTCTAGTAAAGTGCATAAGAAGACAGATGTGATATGATTAAAGGTGAAAAAAACTTCCCTCACAAGTAAAATACTTCATTATAATCTTCACCATGGGTGCATATCTATCAAGCAGATGAGAAATAGGGAAGATGGATTTGTTGTGGTCTTTATACCTAGGCTTAAGATATCGTTCAAAGTAACTCATGTCTAGGTTTGCTTGTTTGAACCATTTCTCACCCACACTTGGTACTCCAGTAGCATCTGAAATGGAATTTTTAGACAACTCAAAGGTGACCCAAACAAGCTTAACTTGTTTGTCATGCAAATTGATAATGAATTGTCTGGTTAGCTCAGGATGGTTTTGTACTTGCTGCACCTTGTCACAAAAATCAAAGCATCCTACATGCTTGAAACAAGAAACAGTAAGAGGGGAGGCCATGAGCTCCCTTATATTGATGGGCTCAAATCTATTTATCTTGCCTCCCTTGTGATCATGCCTCTTTGGCATCTGTGCCTCAATACCAATGTCTTCACTCTCAAACATTGCAAACTCTATTTTGGAAACCCTAGTTCTGATGTGAAATGAGATGAAAGGAGGGTATGAAATGGCAGTTTTGCAAATGAATGGAATGAGTGAGAATGAAGGGAATGGACATTGTGACAAGCAAGATGAATGGAAGCCCTTAAACGATGTAATTTCCATGGTTATGACTGATAATCTATCTAAGAGGATGAAATAAGCATATAAACAGTGATTTCAAGCTTGAAACTTAGGGTTTGATTAGGGTTTCATTCCATTGTTTAAGAAATCACCAAAATAGCCTGAAGATGAGCTCATGTTATGTACTTACCCCTTTAAGATTGATTTGATGACTGTGGAAAGAGTTTGAAGGCGATTTGGAGTGATTTGAGTGGCTAGAAGAATTTGAAACCCCTTATTTCCAAGCACGTAGCACCAATGCTAGGGGCACAGCACTAGTTGAAGACTTTGAAACCCCTTATTTCCAAGCACGTAGCACCAATGCTAGGGGCGCATCACTAGTTCTAAGCGCGCAGCGCATGTTCTGAGCATGTAGCGCCAAGGGTTTTCAACACAAGTCATGTCAGGTAAGAGTGCAGCGCTCCTCCCAGTGTGCAGCGCCACCTCCCATGCATGCACCGCCTTTAGAAAAGGTATTAGGGAAAATGCCAAGGGCATAGCGCCAAGACAATTTTCCCAAAATTTTCTTGAAAACTCACAAACTCTTCTCTCCTTGAAACTTCTAATGCTTTGCAAGGAAACAATGATTCATATGAAGTGAAAAATGAGCTTTTATAGATAAGAGGAATTTGATTAATTATGAAAACCCACTTTCTAATGTTTGAAACCTTTTTCCCTTTTTTCAATGATATTATTTTACACTTTTGCCTTGCAGGTTGATGAAGTCATGAAGTTGACTTTTCTTGGCTCATTGAGATTTGACATGTTTACTTTGACAATTTTATGATGATTACACATACCAGCATCCTCAAATCTTCTGTAGTTTCCATCATAAAGTTCAACTCAAATTTTCCACCTTTTCCGGCCACTTTCTTCAAAACCCTAAGTGTTTGTAGTTCTTCAAAGAAATCATCAGTGTTGTCTTCTAAGTTCTCTATAGCCCTTTCAAGTTCATTCATTTATGTCCAGTTCACCTCACCTTTTTCCATATTTTTTCAATATCTTATGATAGACTTTCTTCATTTTTAGTCTTGTGTGCTTCTTCCATGTCATTTTCTGCAAGTGATCACTGTTTTTCCACTCAACTAGACCATCAATTTCAAAACCCTAGTTCTCGAAAAGACAAAGTTTTTACCCTGTCCTTTGTTGTAAGTTGTCTTCATTCAGGAGTAGACCGTCTACCTCTTCAGTACCTTTTGCTGACAAACCTTTCAACACTCCTGCAAAAGTGCAAAACTTTGTCCATTTCCTCATTTTCAGGTCCTGAACTGATAAGACAAACTTCTTTGGAGATTTTAGGTCCTTCTTGAATAACCATGTCTTGACCTTTTATTACATCTGATCTAGATTCTAACAAAGGAAAAGCGGTGCTTGAAACCCCCAATGATTACCCTAAAACATGTAAAAACCCTAATGACCTAGTGGGAGGGTCCTTTGACCTGATCTTGACTGAAATTTGGCTTGGAAATTTTCAAGTGAAAATAGAGTATTTGTTATGGGTTTTTATGCCCAAAGGACATGGGAATGAGTTAGCTATAGGAAACCCTAGAGGAAAGGTGGAGTTCAGTGACAAGGGAAAATAGGGCAATGAGGTTATAAGTAGGGAAGGAGGATGAAAATGAGAGGCATAAGCCCATGATGAGTCTTTTAGGAGCAACAGGGTGGCTTTGGGAAGACCAAATGAGGAATAGGGAAAATAGGTTTATGAGAATAATGAAGGCAGTGAGATTTCTGAAACTCAAGATATTCAAGGAATATTGTTTTCAGAAATCTATAAACATCTTATAGTCATCTAAATATAGTGAAAAAATACTGATGATGAACACAATATTTGACATACAAGTCATCTGGGTTGCATCTCATCATTGAAGCTCCATAGGCTTCTACTTTGTGCTGTCAACTGGAGGCTGTTGCGCTACTGCAGCTCTGCACTACGTAAGCATACCTCCTTTGCAATGCTTATGTGTTGAAGTCTCCTACAATGTTGTTGCACTGTGATGTGTTCCTGAAGCCTCTGCGCTAGTGCAAATTTGCACTGCATAAGCAAGCCTGCTTTGCGTTGTTAAAGTCACATCATCCCCTCTCCATTGTTTCTGCTATGCTGCTACTGCATCTGCACTGCATTTCTCCCTATCAGCATCCATCTCTACCTCTGCTCCATCTATGATCCTCTGCACCCACTGCTCCACTTGTCTTGCTACTATATTAAGGCTCCCATAGCTCGTATGTGATCCAAGAGTTGGGCTACTCAAGGATCCAACCACCACTCTATAGTTTATTTACAGATCCATGTCGCCCCACTTTCATTTTTCATAAGTGCTCATGGCTAAGTCATCTTCGGAGCCATCATCCACCACAATGGATTTGGAGCTAGAAGCTTCATTGTTCTTCTTTTTTTTAGGATAGCTGATAGCGAAATTTCCTAGTTTGTTGCACTGGAAACACTTGATCTTTGACAGATCCCGCTTCTTTCTCCCTTGCTGCCTCTTTGATGCCAAGGTTGCATCTTCCTCTTCTTCCTTATTTACTTTACTCCACCTAGTACTATATTTTCTCTTGTTTATCTAATGGATTTCTTCTTGTTAGAGGATCGCCCACATATTGTCCCAGTTGGGAAGGTCTGCTCTACCCAAGAGACTTTGGACAAAATTTTCCCAGTCCTCTATGATAGCATTTAGAGCCATCCACACCATAACATAGTCCTCCACCTTCACCCCCATAACAGTCAGCTGATCTCGGATCGATTGTAGTATGGAAAAAAAAGGCTTGATCTCCTCTCCTTTGGCCATCATGATTAACCTCAATTGATTCTCCAAAATAATCTTCCTTTGGATGTATCTTCCTTCATATGGTGTGGTTAGAGCTACCCACATCTCATGAGACATTTTCTTATCAGCTATGTATGAAACCATGTGATCTGTGACCCCATCCATTATGAAGCAATTGGCATGTTTCACTACTTCATCATGCTTCGGTAAGAGAAGAGCATTGGTTGGTGTGGCCAGGACTTTCTCTACATGCTCCCTTAAACGGTATGCCTCCATGACTACCAGGATTCTTGCCTTGTAGATTGCAAAGTTGGACAAGTTTTCCAACCTATCCTTATCACGTAGTCTGTGAGGTGCCATCTGCTTAGAAAATATGTCAAAACAAACCCTCCTCTCTATGCTAGAGACTCGGATCTAGGGTCCTTTGCGAGAGATGCACCCTCTACTCCCTCTGAAAAGTGACTCCCTATCTTGGAAGTTTGCCAAATAAAAAAAAATGAATCGACTCTCTTCGATCCTCTGATGCATCTGTATATTTATTTGGCTGGAAATATTCTGAGAAGTGTTTCTCCTCCCACTCTTCGTCAACTTCGCTTACGCTAAATTTTTCACCGAAAGAAATTTAACCCCACCAGCAACTGCTGAAGCTCTACAACTCAGCTTCCAGCACTTTGAAAAACACTTAGCTTCTAGATTGTGTCACCCTAGGTGACCTCTATGTGAGGAGATAGTCTCAGCATAGTGTCTATGCTGCCTTTGTGCAGTATGTGCGTGGGCCTGTGTGGATCTGCATGGAGACTGCGCCACTCTAGCCTCTGCTTCCTTATGTTGTTGCACGACCCTCTTTGGTCTGTCTTTCTGTTGTTGATGTTTCTTTATTTGTTGCTTTCTACAGCACAGATTCTTCAGTCTTCTTGCTGGATATTTAGGCTAGATCTGCAATCGCTCTAATTCCATGTGAAAAAATTTTAATATTCTTATGTAGAAACATTATTATTAAATATTGATTTACTTCTCCTACTTAGGAAAGTTATTATTAAATATGAAATATTTAGTATTAACATCAAGGTAAAAACATTAACATCTTACACATACAAATATAAACTGAATAACATGCACAATGACAAAGTGACACACAAGATTTTCTAGACAACTATGCCCAGAAAAACCTAATGCAGGAAAACCAGTCTTCTGGCTGCTGGAGGGTTTTTATTATTAAATAGAGTCTAAGTAAAACAAATTTGGGCACCAAACTAGTTAACTCGATAGAGAATTAAACAATATGCAACAATACCTTTGTTCTAGAGACAACTGACTGATTCACACCCTCAAATAGGATTTACAGAACACAACCCTTTTCAGTCTTCAGAAACCCTAGTGCTACTCTGAAGCCCTCTACGTTAGCTCTACTAGCCTGCGTCAGCCCCTGCGCTTCTAAGGAAGGGCCTGGGTCACCCCAGACTAGGTTACGTTGCCCCTGTGTTTCCTTTTTTGGGCCTGTGGCAGCCCTGATGGACTCCTACTACCTCTGCGCTACCCTTTCTGGGCCTGCGTAGCCTCTGCATAACCCCTGAAGCCTTTGTGTTGTGCATATGTTGCATAGCTACTACTCCCTCTATGCATCTCAGTCTGTTTCTTCTCTACCTCTTTTTGCACTCTTGGAATGGGATCAGATCATCCCTTCCACCAATACTAGCCCTCGCTGTAGCTGAAATACTTCTGGAAATTCTTAGCAAACCACGCCCTAGAATTCCAACTTAGTCTTAGTGCTCTACCACTGTATGTGTTCTCCAACTGACCCCAAGTCTTTGCTTTATAATTTTCTCGTTGTGAAACCAACGATTATGATCTAATTTTGAATCGATGGCTAAGATTAAAAGAAATCTTGATCTGTGTGGATTAATTCATTTTCATCACATGTTTAATTTAATTAACTTTAATCTTTTAATTTTCCTAAGTTAGACTTAGGGTCCTTAATTAAAAATATTTATTAATTAAATATCTCTTAAGTAGGATGGAATTTCTCAAGTCCCTTTCTCAGTCCTGGAGATCTCATGTACTATAGTCCCTCCACAAAGTTTGGGAGCTAGAGAACATCCGATGCTACACCAAAACTCAAAAATCTCAACAAACTGGACATGGAGAATTTTAGTGGACTGATAAATGTGACACTCCTTTTGCAGATTTGAAAAATTTGGTCTCAACAACTCCTATGTTGTGAGGAAAAAATTAGAATCTACCATTACATATATCCTCAGATGTATCAGATATGGCGACAGTAATATTCCTCGGACAAGAAGAGGATTAAAAACCTTATGACATTTATTACACCAGTAAAAACCTGATGCCCGCTGAGTTAAATTATACCGCGACAGAAAAAAGAATTTTTGGCCATTGTTTATGCCATACATAAATTTCTCCATTACATATTGGGATATCCCTTTTTCTATACACTGATCATTCTACCATTCGTTATTTAGCTAAAAAACATGTTACCAACGGTAGAATAACTTTCTCGTTACTATTGTTGTAGGAATTTCATATTTCTATAAAGGATCGGCTAGGAAAAGATAACCTTGTTTAATAATTCTTGTTAAGAGTTCTAGATGTAGTTGATTCCTCCCCAATTGAGAATTTTTTGCTTGATGAAAATTTGTTTGTTGTAACTATTAAAATTCCATGGTATACTAATGTTTCTAATTATCTAGAAGTCGGTAAATTATCATCACAGTTGTCATCTTGTGAAAAGAAGCTTATTATCTAGTGTAGTGTATGCTTTTTATGGATGGATGATTACCTTTTTCATATAGGAGTTGATCTTGAAACTCGAAGATGTGTCAGAGAAGATGAAATTTATGATATCCTTAGGGATTTTCATGATGAGCCCTATGGAGGTCATTTTGCTGATAGGAGAACTGGACACAAGGTCTTAGGGATGGGATATTTTTGGCCAACAATATTTAAAGATGCAAAGAAATATGTCCAGATTTGTGATAGTTTCCAAAGGATGTGTTATCCCATTCAGGTTATCAAAATTCCCCTCTAGCCACAATCTGTATTGGAACTGTTTGAAAGATCAACAATGGAATTTGTAGGCCCCTTTAATCCACCTTCAAATTAGAAAGCATATATTCTAGTTTGTACATATTATGTAACTAAATGAGTGGAAGCGGTAGCACTCCCAAGGAACATGAAAGTAGTTGCTATTAAAATTTTTTTCGAAGTGTTTGTACGATATGGGATGCCTCAGGAACTTGTAATAGATGGTGGATCATAGTTCACTACCCATAGAATTTCAACCACACTGCAAAATTACCATATTAAATAAATAACCACTTATCCTTGCCATCTGAAGTGAATGGGAAGGTGGAAAGCACCAATAAAGTCTTCGAGGAGATTTTAACCAAAATAGTAACTATAAATCACCGAGACTGGGCTACCAAACTTCTAAATTAGAATCACTCTAGATCAAGCATTGCTAAACTTTAGAACCCAACAAGACCATAACTCTACAACAACTACCAGATGATCACCTTATCAATTTGTTTAAATCCATTTTTCCAATTGAATTGTTATATTTCATAACTTCCAAGAAGCTGATTCAGATTCAGAAGAAAAAACACTGAAACAACTAAATGAATTGGATGAAAACGCTTCTGTTTCAACTATCATAATCCAACAACAAGATCTGAAATGGAACATTAGTTGATTAAAAATAAAAATTTAGAAAGTGATTGGAATAATATATGATCAAGATCAAGACTTTCAGTAACTTCAACAATATGGCCTGAATCTTGCTAAAAAAAATCAAGTTCGTTTTATTAATGATTAGTGAATCCTCATATGACAAGGTCCTCCAATTTAAAGAGAACTTCCATTAATATTATTGTGCCCTTGTAACCCCCATTTTGTTATTATTGTGCCTTAAATTGACACAGTCAGTCACAGATTACTATCTGCATGGGCTTCAACTGAGATTATAGACAGGTCCCATGACCATAAGTGCAGCAGGTTGTAAATTGTATCATCCAAGAATTGTTCATTTATGTAATGTATTGGAGGTTTCCCACTAGAAGTGGCTCATTTCTAAGGCGTTTATATCTCTTTTCTTCTATTTTTGGAGCTATTTACACAACATTTGGTATCAGAGCTTTGAATTCTAGGGTTTCACTGCTCCAAACAGGTCATCGTGGCATTTTCGCTATAAATTTTTTTCTACGAAGTTTCAGAATCTGAAAGTTTTAGGGTGCGAAGCTGAAATCTTGAGGAATATTTTCTAAACATTTTAGAGCTTGGTTCGTAATATTTTTGGAGATATCATCTGTGGAATTTAGGTATTTTTTCAGGCTCCTAAACAGGTCATCGTGGAATTTGCGCTATAAAAAATTTTCTACGAAGGTTCAGAATCTTAAATTCATATGGTGTGAAGCTGAAATCTTGAGAACATTTGTCAAAAAATTTCAGATCTTGGTTCGCAATATTTTGGGAGATATGATCTGTGGAAGGTAGTGCTCTTTCAGGCTCCTGAATTTCATCTCAAAGAGGTGATCGTGGGAAAAGTTCAATAACTCTCTCTCTGGGCATCAGATTGGAGTGCTGTAAAAAGTGGTCACAAGTACACAGACTGTAGTTTCTTGGCTATCAATTTGAAAGACAAAGGATGAAACAGTGACACGTGGAAATTCATACAATTTCGCTCTACTGAACCCGTCCAGAATTAGATCATTGTGGGAGATTGGACACAACTTTGTCTTGGAAAATCCAAATCAGGTCAAACCTATGGAATTCGGAAGATAATTCAGAGGGCTACGTTGATACTGAAATTAAAATATTGAAGTGCTGCAATCATAGAGATAATAGACCAACATAGAGTTCTCAAAAGTGCAAGGAAAAGGTGTGTATATTTTTTCTTTCCACTGGTACAGAGTCTTCTTTGAAGAATCAATTTGAATTGATTCCAAGGGCATATTGTAGAATATATAGCAGTATTGGGTTCTAAAATATGCCCCGTAAAAATAATTCAACACCCATTAAGCCTTCAAAAGGCTCTACTATGATTCATGAAGATGAAGAATTGCAACATGATCTATCAAAATTACAAGAGCAAGTGCAACAAATTTCACTCTCGCAAAGAGAAACAAAAAATGAAATGGAAGTGAAGATGAACGATTTGAAGAAAGGAGTGGAAGCTAAGATAGATGGCGTGGAAGCTAAGATGGATGGCATGGAAGCTAAGATGGATGGCATGGAAGCGGACATGAAAGACAACATGGAAAACATGAAGAATGATCTCAAAACAAACATCGAAGGTTTGACAAAGTTGATACAAGAAATGTTTCCTACTGGTGAAAAGATAGTAGAAGAACCTCATGATGAGAATAAAATAAATGTTAATCGTGATTTCATAAACTCTTGAATTTAAGGTAGAACCTACTATATCTAAAATGATATGAGAAAGCTGATGGAAAAAAGTGACCCCGTAACATGGATACTGTATTGAGCAATATTTTGAGTCTATAATCAGTACAAAAACACATTAAAAGCGCATCAACATCTTCTTTATCTTACATTTGTAGAACAAACAACAAAATAAGATTTGTATGAGATTGATGGCTTTATCGATGGCTTTGCCCATAAAAATTGTCAATTGGCTTACTTTACGAAGGAAATGATACAACATTGCGACCTATACAAAGTTCTTCACCTTCTTTAGCCAATTGATAAATCTCAAACAAAAGGGTTTAGTGGGGGAGTACATTGAGGACTTCCAAAAATTGAATATAAGGGTAACTGATATTCCAGAGGAACACATGATTGATCTCTTCATAGGTACTTTAAACGATAACATCCAACATGAAGTTCGCGTTTTGGAACCTGATTCATTGGAGAAGGCATTTAGGTTGGCAAGAAAAGTTGAATGTAAAATTATGGCGACAAGGAAGCCTACCACTCGATTCTATAAAGAAGGAAGTGTTGCTACGCCTAGATTTCCACAACCTACAAGGTTGACACCACAACAATTGGAAGAAAAAAGAGCAAAAGGGCTTTGCTACAGTTGTGATAGCAAATACACTAAAGGTCATAAGTGTGCTGAGAAGAAATTATTTTACATAGATTGTGAAGAGGAAGAAGAAAATGAACAAGAGGATATACACCAGGAACCAACCCTAGAAGAGGAAGAAATGAATCCGACCATATCGTGTAATGCACTGGCAGGAATTACCACTCCTCAAACTCTCAAGATACAAGGACAAATCAAGAAGAAAAAGGTAATAGTGTTGATTGATTCAGGTAGCACCCATAATTTTATTCATTGTAAGGTAGCCAGGGAATTAAATTGTTTCCTATACCCAGCACCAGAATGTCAAGTGATGGTTGCAAATGGAGGAACTATAAATTGCTCTGTAAAATGCCATAATATCAAGCTAACCATGGGGGAATATGTATTGACTAGTCCAATGCTTTCCATTCCTATGGGAGGTGCTGATGTTGTACTAGGAGTACAATGGTTACAATCTTTGAGGACGGTAGCTTTTAATTTTCAAGAACTTTTCTTGAAATTTTTTTCAGAAGGAAAGGAAGTCGAATTACGGGGTATTGAAGGGAAGCCAGGAAGGATAATAAGCTCTAATGTCATGACAAAGCTTATAAAGAAAGAACAACGAGGCGTAATTGCACAATTATGCTCACTAGAAGTTCCAACATCAAAATCATCTATTTCTGCAGATCTCCAACAAGTCTTGGACAATCATTGCAAGGTGTTTGAAACTCCCAAAGGACTCCCACCTATTCGTGATCATGATCATGCTATTCATTTGATTCCAGGAAGTGTTCCTCCAAACATCAGGCCTTATAGATATCCTTACGTCCAAAAGAGCGAAATTGAACGTATGATTGCAGAAATGTTAGGCGGGTATAATTCAACCTAGTCAAAGTTCTTTCTCTGCTCCTGTAGTATTGGTACACAAGAAGGATGGATCATGGCGAATGTGTCCAGATTATAGGGAGCTCAATAAGCTCACCATTAAAGATAAATTTCCCATTCCTGTGATTGATGAATTATTGGATGAAATACATGGAGCAATTTATTTTACCAAGTTGGATCTTCGTTCAGGATATCATCAAATTAGAATGAAGACTGAAGATATTCCAAAAACAACATTTCGAACTCATGAGGGTCATTATGAATTTTTGGTCATGCCTCTTGGCCTTACCAATGCACCTTATACATTTCAAGGGTTGATGAATTCCATTTTCAAACCCTTCCTTAGAAAATTTGTGCTAGTATTTTTTGATGATATACTAATCTACAGCAGGTCTTGGAAGGATCATGTTGAACATGTTGACGGGGTGCTCAAACTATTGTAGGAGAAACAATTATATGCAAAAACATCCAAATGTTTCTTTGGAGTACAAGAGGTGGAATATCTGGGTCATATTATATCTCACGAGGGTGTTAAAGTAGACCCTAACAAAATTAAAGCCATTAAGGAATGGAAAGTCCCCAAGACAATAAAGCAATTGCGAGGATTTCTCGGGTTAACAGACTGTTATCGCAAGTTTGTTAAGAATTATGGGAGAATAGTAGCACCTTTAACAACATTATTGAAGAAATATGAATTTTCATGGACTCCTGAAGCAACTAAGGCCTTTTAACATCTTAAAGAGGCAATGTGCCTAGCATCGGTCTTAGCTAGGCCAGACTTCACAAAATCCTTTATTGTGGAATGTGATGCCTCGGGAAATGGAATTAGTGCAGTTTTAATGCAGGAAGGAAGACCCATTGCTTTTGAAAGTCGTCCAATCAAAGGAAAGTATTTACAGAAACCTATTTATGAGAAGGAAATGTTAGCAATACTGCATGCACTAAAGAAATAGCGAACTTACCTAATGGGAAGACACTTCAAGGTAAAAACTGATCATGATAGTCTTAAACACTTTTTGGAACAAATACTATCTTCAGAAGAGCAGCAAAAATGGGTCACAAAGATGTTGGGTTATAACTTTGAAATAATCTACAAAAAAGGAAAGCTTAATGTTGTTGCAGATGCACTCTCAAGAAAGAATGAAGAGGTGGAAGCATTGCTTTGTGCCATTTCTATTATCCAACCAGATTGGATAACTGAAGCAAGAGATGAATGGAAGAAGGACAAAAATGTATGGATACTCATTCAAAATTTGTAGCAAGATCCTAGTACATCTGATACATTTAGTTGGAAAAATGATTCCTTATGGTACAAAGATCGCTTATATCTTTGTAAGAATTCCCAACTAAAACAAAAGATTCTTCTGGAATTGCACACTTCTCCTTTAGGAGGACACTCGGGATTTTTAAAAACTTACCACAGGGTGAAGAAATAATTTTTTGGGATGGCCTTAAATCTGATATTCAAAAGTTTGTGGCGGAATGTTTGGTTTGCCAGCAGAATAAAGTTGAGACAATTAAGACCCTGGGACTTCTACAACCTTTATCCATTCCAAGTCAACGTTGGGAGGAGATTTCAATGGATTTTATCACGGGTTTACCTAAGTCCGAAGGAAAGAATGTCATCATGGTGGTAGTTGATAGACTTACCAAGTATGCACACTTTTGTGCATTATCTCATCCATTTAAAGCAAGTACAGTTGCTACTACATTTGTGAACAAAATTCAAAAGCTACATGGAAGCCCAAGGGTTATTGTGAGCGACAGAGATCCCATTTTTACGGGAAATTTTTGGACGGAGTTATTTTCTTGTTTGGGTACTCAATTAGCTCATAGCACATCTTATCATCCTCAATCTGATGGTAAAACTGAGATAGTAAATAAATTTTTGGAAGGATATCTTAATTTTTTTGTATCTGATAAACAAACACAATGGGTCAAGTGGTTACCTCTCGCTGAATGGTGGTATAACACTTCCTTCCATACTGCAGCAAAAATGACCCCATTTATGGCACTTTATGGATATCATCCACCATCCATCACATCATCTTTAAGGAAAAAATTGAAGGTTCAAGCAGTGGAAGATCACATCGAGCATCAGCAAGAAGTTCTCCAACTCTTAAAGGATAACCTGAATTTGGCACAAAATCGAATGAAACAACGGGCAGATCAACATCGTAGCGAGAGAAGTTTTGATGTAGGAGATTGGGTATTTTTACGGCTACAACCATACAAACAAATGTCCCTCAAGCAAGCAATGAAGGATAATAAATTATCGCCAAAGTACTATGGTCCTTACAAGGTGTTGCAAAAGATTGGTACTATGGCATACAAATTGGAGCTTCCTGCTTCTTCACGAGTGCATCCAATTTTCCATGTTTCATGCTTAAACAAGGTTATAGGTGAAAATCTTCCAGTTCAAACAATATTGCCCGAACTTGGTAAGGAAGGAAAAATCATATTGGAACTCGAAGCGGTCATGGAAACAAGAAATTGACAGCTACGAAATCGGTCAATTTTAGAGTATCTCATCAAGTGGAAGAACTTACCCACTGAAGATTCTACATGGGAGGATGAGAATTTTATACAGAAGCACCCAGAGCTACTCAAGCATTGAGGACAACACTTTTTTGAAGGAGAGAGGCATGTTAGGTCCCTATATTACTAGTATAGTCCCTTATTGTTGTTAGTGTAACCCCCTTATTGTTATTATTGTACCCTTGTAACCCCCATTTTGTTATTATTGTGCCCTTAAATTATTATTGTTAGGTCGGCTAGGATTACATTGTGGCCACTAGGATTACATTATGGCCCCATGGACTCCTATATATAGAAAGGAGGTTTTGTAAATTGTATCATCCAAGAATTGTTCATTTATGTAATGTATTGGAGGTTTCCCCCTCGAAGTGGCTCATTTCTAAGGCGTTGATATCTCTTCTCTTCTATTTTTGGAGCTGGTTATATCTCATATAGGAGTTGATCTTGAAACTCGAAGATGTGTCAGAGAAGATGAAATTTATGATATCCTTAGGGATTTTCATGATGAGCCCTATGGAGGTCATTTTTCTGATAGGAGAACTGGACACAAGGTCTTAGGGATGGGATATTTTTGGCCAACAATATTTAAAGATGCAAAGAAATATGTCCAGATTTGTGATCATTTCCAAAGGATGTGTTATCCCATTCAGGTTATCAAAATTCCCCTCCAGCCACAATCTGTATTGGAATTGTTTGAAAGATCAACAATGGAATTTGTAGGCCCCTTTAATCCACCTTCAAAGTAGAAAGCATATATTCTAGTTTGTACATATTATGTAACTAAATGAGTGGAAGCGGTAGCACTCCCAAGGAACATGAAAGTAGTTGCTATTAATGTTTTTTTCGAAGTGTTTGTACGATATGGGATGCCTCAGGAAATTGTAATAGATGGTGGATCATAGTTCACTACCCATAGAATTTCAACCACACTGCAAAATTACCATATTAAACAAATAACCACTTCTCCTTGCCATCTGAAGTGAATGGGAAGGTGGAAAGCACCAATAAATTCTTCAAGGAGATTTTAACCAAAATAGTAACTATAAATCGTCGAGACTAGGCTACCAAACTTCTAGAACCCTAATGGGCTTATCTGACAACCTGGCACAATACCATTGGCTATTCACCTTATCAACTTGTTTTTTGTAAGGAACCCATTTTTCCAATTGAATTCGAAGTTAAGACTCTCATAACTTCCAAGGAAGTTTGATTGGATCTTATAAAAGAAAAAAACAACACTTACAACAACTCAATGAACTGGATGAAATGTGTCTTCTTGCTCTACAACGTACTTCCATAATCCAACAACAAAGATCTAAATGGAATGATTAGTTGATTAAAAATAAAAACTTTTAGAAAGGGGATTGGGAATAGTTATACGACTCTACATTCCAAGACTTTCCAGGTAAACTTCAAACAATATGGCTTGGAACTTACAAAATTACCAAGGCTCGTGACAATGGGATGGTATGCCTTACCAAAATTGATAATTATGGCATTTTTTTCCTTTCCAATGGGAATCAACTCCCTCTATACCATAAGCCACTTACTCGAGAATCACTTCTTCATGAAATTGATAATGATGCCAATTTTCAGGTTGTAGTTGGTCAAGGAAATTTCCCCACGGTCACAACCAAGTAAATTTTTCTTCGAAATATTATTTATCTTGTACATAATGTAAATAAATTTCTTTGGTTTTTTATAATAGACATGGAAAAATCACTAATATCTTAGTTGCAGTTGTTGTTTTCTTTATCACAATTGTTGTTTCCATAGTCACAACCATTGTTTCCTTTATCACACTTGTTGTTTCCTTAGTCACAGTCATTGTTTCCTTTATGAAAATTTCTATTTCCTTAGCTACAATTATTGTTTCCTTTATCGGAATTTTTGTTTCCATAGTCACAATTTTTGTTTCCTTTATCACAGTTGTTGTTTCCTTACTCACAGTTGTTGTTTCCTTAGTCATAGTTTTTTTTTCCTTTATCACAATTGTTGTTTCCTTAGTCACAACTATTGTTTCCTTTATCACACCTTTTGTTTCCTTCATTTCACTCGTTGTTTCTTTAGTCACAGTGATGTTTCCTTCACCATAGTCATTTCTTGACATTCGATTATCATTTAATTGGCTTATTAATGTCTCTATTTATTTAGGGAAAGGAACATGTTCTTAGACTTTTTTTCATATGATGGTGGAAAACTAAATTGTTTAATGGTTATCATTGGAGAATGTTTTATGATAAATCATTATCATAATTATGAAATTTCCATTATATTAAATCATTTTTGGTATTGTAGACAAATTATAAAAATTCTCATGATGCATTCCTCTCATCACCACTTAAGTAGCATTATTTCACTCTAATGTTTAAAGATTATACGTCATAAGTTTTGGGGAAAAAATCAACAATCTAGAAAAGTAATTACTATAATAATTTTTACACCATCCTTAGCTCTTGAGTTGACATGCCACCCCATTTACTAAGTAATATACTAAAATCAACAAAAATAATAATTTAATAGAGGATAGGAAGTCTCATCACTTTCCAACCTACCATGATCATAGGATGTAGTGGAGTGACATTACCAGTTCTAGTTACCAAGCCAGGGTAATTTCATTTGACCTTAAAGTCAAAGGACAAGAGGTCTCATCACAAGTCAGCTTGTTCACCTCATTAGCTCTAGTGAATGGAATTGTTATTATTTGGTTACAACACCATAAAAATGGATTATTGTAAACGATATATATATATATATATATATATATATATATATATATATATATATATATATATATATATATATATATATATATAATTTGGAACGTCCTTAGTAAATGGGACAATGGAATCTCAAAGGGTTAAAAAGGAAACCTTCTCGAGGCTATGGATGTGTGCTGGCAGTAGAGGACATGCCTGTAGTATTGAAGTAAAATTGAAAATTACAATATAGCTTGGCTACTTTGTTCCTTCAAGATTAATAAAGGAAATATCATTAAATGTATTATGTACATTTTTAAAATCCTCCTAGAAAGAAATGATGCTTAGTTGTCCAAGAGCATTTCATTATAATTCTACATACTAGGAATAATTTTTCGGAAATTTAACATTCTAAAATCTCTTTTATTCTCTCTAATTATGTACTTGATGCAATTTTGTTTCCATGCATCTATTATTTTTATAAATATCTACATGCCTCTTTTTTTCCACATCCTTTGCGGGTTATAATAATTCAAGTTATTCTGACACCACATGAGCCGTAAATATTTTAATGATTTCCTCACATGTCATAGATACACTTAGCTTGCTATTTTTTTCCTTTTTATGGTTTCTTTGTTGCACAACATCAATAAAACCTTATCCTTTAATCATGAAAAACCAAACATCCTATTAAAACTTGATTAACAGTCGTGAATGACCTCTAATTTTATTGGGGTCCTGGTTGGCACTGACAAACAACTTGTTATCCAAAATTTAAAATACCATTGCATTTCATGATTACTGAGCCTCTATAATCTATGTAGAATTACTAATATTATGAATTGCTAATTCTGTTGTTTCTAGCTGAAAATTTTTGACCTATTGAATAGTTAACAATGTGTGGCCACTCGGTCTGAGATGAACCTATTCAATTACAGGATTCAAAACAGGTGTGCAGCAACTTGATTAAAGTTGGATGGATGGATTATTTTGAAAGGATACAAGGTTTCGATAATTAGGTAGAATTAGAATTAAGAATTAATTTGGAAAATGCAACGATAATGGTGAGAAATATAAAAATACAAGTAACCAAAGGTGAAATAGCGAAGTAAGAGGTTTTCCAATAGAAGGAGAAAAGTGGTACGAGATACACACTTCTCTCTAGAATGTGGCTCTCTTGTTTTTGAATACTGGTGAAGAATTGATCATAAGAGAAAAGGTGTATAACCCCAATTCATTACCTAAACCATCGAAAGAGGTAGCAGGGGTCGTCTAGCGATATATTACTTGTGACTAAAGGTATGATGTAGTTAGAGGACTTAATCTCAAACTAATGGCATCCCTGAGGCGAAAGGTAACTTTGAACCTTCCCTCCTTTCTCAATTAATTATTGCATGAGACCGCTACTAAATTAAGAAGGTCCAAGGACCAACTCTCGGTTGTCAGTCACCATGGACTTATCAAGTTATTAATCATAAGAGGTCTCAATAAAATTTAATGGACCTTGGAATGGTTCCTAGGAAACCTTGATTCTAGTCAAGACATTCCTTTGAGGAATGAAATAGTCATTAGAACATATGGGAACATTTTAGTTAGTGATGATGAGCTACAAAAAGGAAATGAGGAAAATTTAAATGAAAATCTAACGGCAGAAGATATCTTAGAGGGAACTGTACAAATTGTAAAACCTCAAAAAATCAACAGAGTGGAGAAAATAATGTCACCAGTTCTAGCTTCGCCGCCTAAGAAAAGAATGAGGTCAGCTAGAATTTTTAAGCAAGGTCATAGTTATTTGAACCCTCTTGAGCAGTTACCAGGAGAAAAATTCACTCAAGGTTTCTTCAATATAGAAGAGATGCACCAAGAAACCTTTGAAAATAAATGAACTCAAAATTTATAGATAGAGTAGGAAACAGAAATAGCCCGAGCATTAGAAGCACTAAAGAGTTTACTAGAAAATGTGAATTTCAGAGAAGCCACGACCATTCTAATAGAAGAACTTTTAGCTCACTCTGAAAACCCTCTTGACCATGGGGCTTCACCTAATTCGCCAATTTTAACCTCCCCTATTAATTATTCAACTACTATTATTTTGGAATCGGATAATGACCACGAAGCTGTTTCATCCCAAGAGTGTTCTAAAGACTATGTTTCTACTATACTAGGGCCTTCCTCTATGGAGGGATCAACTCCACAGTCTTTTGAATATTTTATTAATGAAGAATAAGATGATGGCACTATATTTTCAGCTAAACCCTAGACTAATTTTCCTGATGAGGACTTCCTAAAGTCTAGAACTGATGTGATGATAAGGTAAGTTGACAACTCATTGGCAGTTGAACCCACTCAAGAAATTATTATCGAGACACCCGAGATAGTAGTTTTTTTCTTCTCTAGTAGCATTGGTTAGAAATTCCGTTCAGATGACCATAGGTACCAGACCTGGAAGAAATAGAGAAAAAGAGAAATTTTATTGGATAATTGAGAAATTGAAGAAAAAAAATAAGAAACTACAAAGGAAGGTACAACAACTAAAATATTGGTTGCATGACAATAAGTGGTTTCATAAAGGTCATGTGAAGAGGCTGAGAGGAAAGAAGGAAACTCAGGAAATGGAAGTCCAGATTGATTTTATATATGACACTAATGAAGCAATTAACCATACAGACTTTGTTCTTGTTTCTACCGAAGTAGGAACTCATACTGACTCTGAGATATAGATGATTGATGCTCCTCCTATCCTTGTGGAAATAGGAACTCATACTAATTCACCATTTACCTTTCATGAAAAATGAGTGCAAACAAACAATGTGCCTCTCTATACTCCCTTGATTGTATAAGAATCCATAAAAGTATTGCACAAAACTATGGAGAAAAACAGAAGACCATAGCAAGATATCGAGGAGAAGTGGTGTCTTGTAGGGAACATCATGGTTACTACAATGATTCAGAGAACTAACAACAACAAAATGAGACCGGTGTGTAACTGAGAGCATTTAAGAAGGAAGTGAATAATTTAAAGGACCACCTTGAGAAGGTTGTAGAGAAAATAAAGGAAATCTACTCCATTTATTCAGATGCCTTGGCATGCAGGTCCCCAACTTGGAATTATGCTTTATATTTACTTGAGCGATATTTTTTTCTAAAAGTGAAAGCTATATAATATGGAAAAACACATGAGTTTAGAAATATAATGGATTTCATTTCTACTTTCTGTAAACAGGATGAGTATACAAAGTATCTTATGTATGAATTATATATGCATAGTTTATTTTTGGAAGAGCATGTGGAATAAAATCCTAACACATTTATTGGGGATATTCAATTTCATGCTTTAAGATCATTTTCCAGGAATCAGGTGAAATGGGAAAAATCTTATCACACCATCTAGAGGAGAGGTCATGGTCTTGATCTTTGGGTTAAAGGGGATCCTAATAACCCCTTTCGCACACAAATTCGTCATGGTGCTTTCATAGAAAAACCCGGTGTTGCTCCTGCACTGGCATAGATTCAAATTATGTCTTTCATTCATGGATGGAATATTTGGAAGATATCAGATATGATGCTTTTCATGGAGTTAAGGTGAGATGCAGGCATCACTTAATGAAATTAGGAATAGAGAACCCTTTGGCTATCACAATTTTCAGTATGCCATGACTAGAGTAGAAGACTATGTTCACTTGGTATTGGAAAGAGGTTTCAATTGGTTAGGATTCAGGTGCATATGCCCCATGATATGGTTTCCTAAGTCTTTTTATAAATATGAATATGACTTATCATAAGTAGGTAAGTATGTGGATTTTGAAGAAATCCGAAGTAGAAATGGAGTTAGGCATAGAGGAGAGGAAACTTATGAAGATTACTCCTTAAGTGCCTTACATAATAATAATTTTCTTACACGAGGTCACGCAAAAAGGTTAGTTCAGGGTTGATGTTGGGCCTCATAATTGTGATAATTTCCTTTTCTTACTTCTTAGTTTTCATACTATTTTCTAAGTCTTTCTTGTAATTTGGTTATGATAACTTGTGCAATATGGATTCTAGTAGTGTTTCATATGCATTTATTATTTTATTATTTCTATGAATGAATTTGACCATTAAAGTGTTACCTATTCATGAACGGATCCTTATTTTGGACAGGAATCTATTGATTTTTTGGCACTTGATGTTCCTTCCTAGAATGATCATCAGAGATATCATAGCCTCGTGTTGTTATACTTTTTTTGGAGAAAATTAGTTAAAGATGAGCTTTCGTCCTAGATTTTTAGATGAATTAAGATCTTTGTAGCTTAAATGAACATCCTAAGAATCTTTAGATTCTCAGGATCACTTGTTATCATAAACATATTCTATGCTCTTACCTTTTACTAACATGATATTGAAACTTGAATTAAGCCTTGAAATGGGTTGTTCAATTATAATATTGTTTTGACAAAAATTCAGGATTGTGAAGGAATTGATTGTAATTGGTTCTTTGTAATTGAATGGAAGCATTTTTTACTCAAAATTAATCTATTGTACTGATTATTTTCTGAAGGAAGTTCGATCCCAGTGATTTGGGCCTAATTCTAGAAGCAACATTGTCTTCACTTGTATCATTAAATTGGTGTTTGATTCTCCTATTTCTGTTATTTCCATTTGCGTAATTGTTCTTGATTTCTCATTTCTTGTTTGTTAAATCAAATGCTCTATTTTAAATCAGATTTATTGAGATCGTTACAAAATATATTTTTTGTAGTTAATATGTTAAGAGTATTGTCAGTTCTTTCTGTTTCCTATAGAATATCATAGATCGTTATCTTGCTTACTTAATCACTTTCGATGGTATTATTATGTAGTACTGTTCTTCTATTCTATAGTTTATTTTCCATAAGAAACAACTTGATGTTCAATAGGTCTTCTTTTGATGTTTCCTTCAGAATAATTTAGAATTTATTGCCTTGAATATTTTTCTATAATTATAAATTGCATTATGAGTTTTTTTCTTTGATATTGCATCTTTTCTTTTCAATAGGATATCAATAGCTAGTCATACTGAAATTTCTCTTTCATAAACTATGTCGAACATAGAAATAGAAAAACGAAACCTCGGGTTGATAAATTAATGTGTAGTAGTTAGTTTTCCCTTTTAGGAACAATTAATTGGCTCAATGTATTTTTCCATGTAATATTCCACAAGTATGAGGAGTGTTCCATATTCATCACCAGTAGGGGTACTCTTATTTTATCCTACGGATGAGTACACCTGAGATCTCTCTTCTTCCTCTAAGGATCCCTCATTTTTTATTTCTACTAATGTAGGTATCTTCACAATAACTAGATATATGACTATATTTATCTTCAAAATAAGAATATGAACATATAGTGGCTAAGTGAGATATTTCTTTAAATTTATCACAAAGTAATAGCTTACCTTATGAGAAGCATGGACTCTCATCCAAGACTTCTTCTTCACTATCTTTGGAGTAAATACGAATAGTTGTTCGCATTATGACTAATGTGTTGTCCTTGATGGAAACCTACTTAATACAGATGTCAACATGATGGTAGAAGGATGAGTATCCAGGCCAGTTTAGATGTGACAGAGAGATTGAATAAAGGAATATCAGTTCAGAGATAGAGGAATGATAAAGGTAAAGTTTGAGAAATTATACGTGAGTTCTATGAAGCAAAGCCACATACATACGTGGGTATGGTGAAGAAAATTCACATACAATTGTCTTTACCATGGTATTGACCCATAGTAATGAGCGCGGAAACATATATTTGATCCCATCAAAGAATACCATAAGCATTACTAAGGGTTTGACCCAAGGTATTGGCTAAGGGCTAACCTATATAGGGATATGGAGATCAAAGTGTTTGGGGTGCAAGTTTTGTATTTTTCTATGAAAGATTTGATCTAAAACAGGTGTGCACCAAGGAGAAAGGAAAAGACAAAGATCCAAAATATCTGAAGTATGGTATCATATGTACTTGTTTTATTTCCTTGTTGAAAATATCTAACTATGATATATTTGTGGTATTAATGATATTCTGACATGAGTATGAGACAATAAGGGTTGCAAAGAAAATTTTGTGGTTACAGTGAAAGCACGACTAAGTGATTTCAGATATGTACATTGGTTTTCCACTGAGAGTTTAAATATATACATGGATCTTATTCTAACTAGTCACGTATAAATTCTACAGTTTGGACAAATCTGTACGTAGATGTCAAGTATGAAAGGCACGTACATACACAAAAATTATTTATATGGGGTCGCGTACATATAATAGGGTTTTGCAGTATGAACTGATGATACTGATTGATCTATTTTGTTATGTTTGGTAATTTATGTCAATGAAGTATCTCTTATAATAATTTGTGTTTGACATTACTGTTGGGTTGAATTGATTATGAAGTAAAGTATTGATTTGTGATTATGCTGCTATGTGATAATTTGCATTTGGTTCAATGATTTATGTTGGCTTCAATATATGTTTGGGTTATTGATTCAGTGGTACAGTGATACAAATTCATATATCAATATTCTGAGATCTCTACACAGGTATGCTTAAGGGGAAACACATAAATACATAGGTCTGAGTAAGAACAATAGTGTATATATTATAACATGTGTTTAAACAAGGTATGGTGTGACAAAATCTGGTTTCAATGATGAATAGTATGTGGCATGGAATTCTGATGAATGGTTATACAATGATATAAGTTTGTTTGGTTATTTGAACAAGCTATTTATATGTTTTACTTGGTGATACAGTTGGTTCAGTGATTAAGCTACTTGATACTTTTTTGGTTTCAGTATTGTTATCTAAAATTTCAAATGGATCTAGTTTGAAACATTCTGAAAAATGATCCACAAAGAAAAAAGAATAAGGGGGTTGTATCTCCCTTCCAGTAGAAGCTAGAGAATGAGAGAAGGTTGTAGCCTTCTATAGGTGGGTTCCTACGTACTGTTCTGAGTATGCGGCACTACAAGTTTGTAAGAAATTTCTATTTATAATCAAATAAAAAGATGGAGACAACATCAGTGGTGGTTTTATCCCCCATTGGGTTTCCACCTAAAACTCCTAGTGTTCATGTGTTTCTTGTGTGTGATGGTTTATTTTTTTCTTACTACACATGGTTACTGTTTAATTAATCTCTAATGAAGTACCGATACACTGGTTCAAGTTAAACATATGATGAATTAATTGAAAAGTTAGTTAATTGGATATACACTACTTGTCTTCATCACAGTCGCATACATACAGATGTTTTACTTCATAACAATCACGTGCATATGCAAGTTTTACTTCATAATAGTTGTGTACATAAATATGAATAACAAAACAAAAGTTCAAGTAGGTTAAAAATATTGGTTCACCACACCCCCCCCCCTCCCTCTTAGTATTTTTCCTAACATCTCTCATCACTATTAACACTATTGCTAAGTGTTTTTCATGCTATTCCTCATTCTTAGAATATATCAATATGTCATCAATGAATATTATCACAAAATTTTCCATATAGGGAAATAACATACTATTCATCAAACGCATGAAAGTCGCTGATAATATTTGGATCAGGTCCTAAGTGATAGCTCAAATTTCAAAGTGTTTATAAGTATGCCAAACCTGAGCGACCAGATAGATATCATCTTCCTAATTCTGGTGTCGAGAATGGTTCGAAAAACTGACACTGTATGAAGAAGTTATCGCGTTTTGAAAAGTTCAGTAAACTGCAAATTTTGGCATTTGACTAGGGTTGACTAGGCAAAGGTACAGTCAGAAAAAAGGAATATTCCCTCAAAATATTCCTTTCAAGCCAGATGTTGGAGGACAAGTGTCTCAATTCTATTGGTCGAATGATTTGGAGGAGCCAATCATAGGGTGACACATGGCCAGCCCTAAGGCCGCCACGTGTTCCTGCAATGCCACGTTAAAATTTTGGTTTGGGTCCGTAGGATTCGACCCCACGACCTCCAAAAGAGCATGCCCATGACTTAATGGCCCACGCTACATTTTTTCTTAACTAATGTAATGGTCTGGTTATATTTAAGTTTCAATGGTATGGCATTTGGGGGTTGGGACCGCTGGCGGTCCCAACCCGCCAATGGTCCCATGGCAAGTGGTCACATGTTAAAAACTCCGCGCGGTTTAAAAAAATGGTTTCATAACCTCCGAAATTTACTTTGCCTGCAGTTTAATGTTAAACTATATCACATGCACTGTTACTCCGACGGTTTCTTCATGCGGTCAGCGCTCAACCCGGAATTAAAACCTTATCCAACCATTGTAGTCAAACCGTGGGTTCCGCCGACCGTTACGGTCAGGGTCGAGGTTGGGGTGCACATGTAGCCACCCCTAACCATAACAGTTAATGTAAATAGTTAAATTTGGCAATATTTTTGGAGGTGCGCTTTTTATGGCGGTAAATTCCAATTTGATTCCAGTTAAAGTGAAGTTCTCCACTTTTAGTGGAGCTTTTCTAGTTGAAACTGGGAAAAAGTGTTGGAGGCCCAATTTTTGAAGATTATGAATGAACAGAGGGTCATTCTTAGCTAATTGAAGAATTCTAGAGCCATTGGTGAGGTTTAAGAGCTAGCTGAGGACTTCTGAGCATGATTTTTCTTTAGAGAAGTTCCAAGGGCCACTAGGGCCACCAGGAGAATGAGGCCTAGCCAGGGCAGCCAGAGGCCATTATCAGCAAGAAAATAGTCAATTTAAACTACATTGGACATTATAGAGCCATTGGTGAGGTTTTCAGAGCCAGCAGAGGAATTTTGAGCATGATTTTGCTTCAGCGAAGTTCCAAGGGCCACCAGGAGCCAGTAGGAGAATGAGGCCTAACCAAGGTAGCCAGAGACCATTCTCAGCAAAAAAAATAGTCATTTATGACTATCATGAATCTTATGAATACAATTATGGGGTTTTCAGAAATATTTGGAGACTTCTGAAGGCTGAGATGCTACAGGGAAGTTTTCAGTGAGCCTAGAGCCACAAGGTGCCACCAGGTGTTGGGGGCTTAACCAGAGCATCCAAAGGCTAATTTCAGCAAATGAATAGTTTATTTTAACAATTTTGGACATTATGAATCCATTGGAGGGATTTTCATATCCATTTGTATATTTCTAGAGCCAAATAAGCCATACAAAAGTTTCGGGGAGCCCAGGGCCACCAAGTGATGGAGACCTAGATTGGGGAGCCAGAGCTCATTTTGAGAAAATGAACTGTATATTTTGGCTGACTAATATATGTTAGAGACATTAAAAAAAAATTTAGGGACATAAAAGGACTTCTAAGAGATTTTGTGCCACGGAGAAGCTCAGGGTAGCTCAAGGACACCAATAGAAGAGGTCAAGCAAGGGAGCCTATGTCCATTTCCAGATATTCAACAGTCATTCTAGGGGTATGATGGTATTCTAAACCCATTGGTATAGTTAAAAAAACCATTGGAGTTGAGTAGTAACTTGTAAAATAAATTTCCATCATAATCCCAAAGAGCCAAGTCAATTGACAAGGGATGAAGGAGATGTAGCCCAAGACATATGGGTGAACTCCTTTATTAAATTTTATGTTATGTGTTGATGATTAATTTTCTAAAATTTATGCTTGTTGTAAATTCTTTATATCAGCAAAAACAAATTTTTAATTCCTCACACATAAAGCCTTAAAACAATTAAAACACATACACCTGAGTCAAGAATTCAATTCCGCACTATCAAGTATAAGAAAGATCTTTAATTTTTTTAATTGAGTGGGAGGTGCTTGCATAGCATAACAAGCCAGCCACCCATTTCATATTAGATGGTATTAGAGCACTAGGTTTCTTGCTTGAAAAATCACAAGGTTTCTTGCTTGCTTGTTTGACTTGAAAGGTGTTTAAAAGTGCAAATAATTTAACTGTTTGCAAATTGACTAATGCTTACAAGTTTTAGTTTGTGGAGGTGAAGGCGAGCTACTACTAGCTAATTCCAAAAGGTGACAAGAAGGAAGAAGGCTAAAAGAATTCTCCTTACCCAAAGGACCTCAAGGCGACCCTTAAAGCACAAGAGGGACTGTTTGCAAAAGAGGCTGCTTGAAGAAGAGATACAAGTTGCAGAGAAGAGCTTGAAGAAGATTTGTCAATTTTTTTTGAAGTTTTTTGAATTTTTGTTGAAGTTATTTAATTCATTTATATAGTGATGAAAACTTCATCAAGTGAGGATCCTCCTCCTTTGCAAGACTCTTCGATAAAGAGATTAAGCAAGCCTTCAACATCTTGAAGGATATGGTGCAAAGTCTGTATGAAGATGGAAAGGAAAGCACTATACATCATGAGAATTTGGTTGCTATGAAGCAATAGAAAGAAGGACTTCTTCAAATAATGCATGAGATGGAGATGCGGCCCCATCATGCCCAAGAGGCCTTAACTAAGCACATGGTTGAAGCAGAGGTAAACCACTCAAATTTGTCTTCAATTTCCTCTTCAGATAGATGTGTAGGTTCATTTGAAAAATACACTAGAGGTATAGGGTCAAAATTGATGTTAAAAATGGGCTATGAAGGCAAGGGTCTAGCCAAACATGCACAAGGCATGATTGAGCCTATTATGTTTAAGGCCTAAGAATTTTGGTGTAGGCTACGTTCAACCTTATGGCGAAAACTCCAAAGCCATGAAGGCACTTGAGACAGTTCCAAGAAGAACTTTTGTTGCAAGTTCAAACCCATAAACATGTGAAGTTTGTATTCTAGATGAATGCCATTGTTTGAAACCCATGTTGCAGCAAGATGTTTGTAGACATGCAGCTTATGGTGAGCAAGAGAGTTTTGATAGCTATCAAGACATGAACACTAATGTTGGTCTTCAAAAGAGAGCTATAACCTCTACAAGTTCATCTCCTCAAGAACATAAAAAATATGGACATGCAAAGCAACATTCGAGGTGTAATTCTTCCATAATCAAGTTGTTTATGATTATGTTAAGCATGGAAAATTTGCATGCATGAATGGATGAAATATTTCTTGTTCCTATTGTGGTTTGTGTAACCATGAAGATTCAAAATGCTAGAAGAGAATGAAGGCATACAAGAAACATTCAAAGTGAAGGCAACTTGCATAAAATATGCAAAATACTTGCACACATTGCCAGAAAAAATGACATTTCATTGCCCAATGTTGGACACTGCATCCAACCAATCATCCCAATCATTTGAAGAAAGAGGATAAAAATAGTGGCAGGAATGGAACCAAATATTCCATCATCAAGGTGAGTCAAGATGATTCACAAGAATATTTTCAGCAAGAAAAATCGCATTGGAAGTGTCTTGGTAAGAAGTGGTTTGATTTCTTGACCCAGTGAGACATACTTTCTTTATACATAGATGCAATTTCAGTCATGTATGCATGTATTTCTGTTGAAAACTTACGTTTGTATGAGAGACCTTTGATCGATGATCAAGGAAGTGATGTTCAGCTACCTTCTATTGAATATTTCTCTCCAAAATTTCTGGATGAGCTCAAAGAAGATACAATTCTTGACAGGAGGACAAGAGTATCAAAGAGGGGAAGTGTTGAATACCTTAAATTTGGGCTCAAAGGCACTAAACCAAGCAAGAAAAAGTAGATGGAGGTTGGAAAGGTGAGGGAGTTGTACCCTCATCTACTGAACAGGTAATCAAGTCTTTTGAGGTCCAAAATATTCCCAATGGGGAGGAGTGATCAGATTTGGATCATGACCTAAGTGAAAACTCAAATTTAAAAGTGTTTAGAATTGTGCCAAACCTAAGTGACCGAATAGATCTCATTTTCCTGATTTTGGTGCCGCAAACGGTTCGAAAAATTGACACCGTATGAATAATTTATCACGTTTTTAAAAGTTCAGTAAACTGCAAATTTTGGCATTTGACTAGGGTTGAATCGGCAAAGGTACAGTCAGAAAAAAGTAATATTCTAGGGAATATTCTTGGAATATTCCAAGGAATATTCCTTGAATATTCTAGGGAATATTCCTAGAATATTCCTCAAAATATTCCCTAAAATATTCCTTTCGGGCCAGTTGTTAGAGAACAAGTGTCTCAATTCTAATGGTCGAATGATTTGGAGGAACCAATCACAGGGTGACACGTGGCCAGCCCTAAGGCCGCCACGTGTCCCTACAACGACACATTAAAATTTTGGTTTGAGTTTGAAGGAGTCGACTCTGCAACCTATGGTAGAGCACGCCCACGACTTAACTGCCTGCGCTACATTGTTTCTCAACCAATGTAATGTTCAGGTTATATTTAAGTTTCAATAGTATGGGGTTTGGGGGTTGGGACTGCCGGTTGTCCCAACCTGCCAGCAGTCCCATGGCAGGTGGTCACATGTTAACAACTCTGCATAGTTTAAAAACACGGTTTCATAACCTTGGACATTTAATTCACCTGTAGTTTAATGTTAAACCATATCACATGCGCCATTACTTTAACAGTTTCTCCGCGTGGTCAACGCTCAAAACCTGGAGTTAAAATCTTATCCAATCACAGTCGAGCCATGGGTTTCGCCAACCGTTACGGTCAAGGTAGGGGTTGGGGTATGCATGTGGCCACCCCTAACCATAAAAATTAATGTAAATAGTTAAATCCAGTATTAGGTTTGGAGGTGCGCTTTTTGTGGCGTTAATTTCCAATTTGACTCAAGTTAAAGTGAAGTTCTCCACTTTTAGTGGAGCTTTTTTAGTTGAAACTAGGCAAAAGTATTGGAGGCCCAATTTTCAACCATTCTGAATGAATAAAGGGTCATTATTATCTAATTGGAGCATTTTGGAGCCATTGGTGAGTTTTACAGAGCCATCTGAGGACTTCTGAGCATGATTTTGCTTTAGAGAAGTTCCAAGGGCCACTAGGGCCACCAGGAGCCACTAGGAGAATGAGGCCTAGCCAGGGTAGCCAGAGGACCTTCTCAGCAAGACAATAGTCAATTTCGACTATATTGGACATTCTAGAGCCATTGGTGAGGTTTTTAGAGCCAACAAAGGACTTTTGAGTGTGATTTTGCTTCAGAGAAGTTCCAAAGGCCACCAAGGCCACTAGGATCCAACAGGATAATGAGGCCTAGCCAAGGTAGCCATAGACCATTATCAGCAAAAAAATAGTCATTTTTGACTATCTTGAACCTTCTGAATACAATTATGGGGTTTTTAGAATAATTTCAAGACTTCTGAAGACCGAGATGCTACATGGAATTTTTCAGTGAGATTAGAGCCATAGGGTGCCACCTGGTGTTGGGGGCTTAACTAGAGTAGCCAAAGGCCAATTTCAGCAAGTGAATAGTCTATTCTTACTATTTTTCACATTTTGAATCCATTGGAGGGATTTTTAGAGCCATTTGGAGACTTCTAGAGCTGAAGAAGCCACAAAGAATTTTTTAGGAGCCTAGGGCCACCAGGTGATGGAGGCCTAGATTAGGGAGCCAGAGCTCATTTTGAGCAAGTTAACAACCTATTTCAGATCACTGATATATTTTGGAGATAGTAGAAAAGGTTTCAGGGATAGAAAAGGAATTCTAAGAGAGTTTGTGCCATAAATAAGCTCAGGGTATCTCAAGGACATCGACATAAGAGATCAAGCCCAAGGGAGCCTAGGTCCATTTCCAAAGATTCAACAGTCATTCCAGGGGTATGATGGTATTATAAACCATTTGTATAGTTCAAACAACCATTGGAGTTGAGTAGTAACTTGTAAAATAATTTTTCCATCATAATCCCAAAGATCCAAGTCAATTAACAAGGGTTGAAGGAGACATAGCCCAAGACATACGGGTGAAATCCTTTATTAAATTTAATGTTATGTGTTGATGATTAATTTTATGCAAGTTATTCTTGTTGTACATGATTTATATCAGCAAAAACAAATGTTTAATTCGTCACACATAAAGCCTTAAAACAGTTAAAACACATACACTTGTGTCAAGAATTAAATTCTGCACTCTCAAGTATAAGCAAGATCTTTAACTTTTTTAATTGAGTGGGAGGTGCTTGCATAGCATAAAAATTCAGCCACCCATTTCAGAATAGTAGCTGGAGAATTAGTAAGACCAAATAGAACCACTACAAACCTTTAATGCCCATGCCTGGTATGGAATGTTTCCTTGTAGATGTCCTCTTCTTTGATGTGTACCTGATGATATATTTATCTCAAGTCAACCTTTGATAACACTGGTGCTTCCTTCAGTTGATTAAACAAGCCATCAGTCTGAGGAAAAGGTTACATTTTCTTGATCATTGCCTTTTTCAACTAACTATAATCAATACAAAACTTGAGAGGACCATCCTTCTTCATCACAAAAAACACTATTGCACCCCAAGGTGACAAACGTAGCCTAATGTATCCCTTATCAATCTGTAATATCCCAAAATAGGGAAATTCTACAACAATGCGAATATCTTAAGATATTATAAAGTTGGAGCTATAGAAATACATGAGAACAAATAAAAGTACTGCAGAAAATGATCTCATAAAATGTGTCTTAGACACCCTTTCATCATATTATGAACATATCAGCAAAAGTATGCCTTTATACATTATCTCATAGTGGGGAAAAGCAGAAAAATAGACCGCAAAAACGTTATTCTCAGGTAACTGCGTGATAAAAAGGGGAAATAATGGTTTGATCCCTTATAATATAGATTAAGGACCTTACATACAAAAGGGGATCAGAAAGAAATCCCTTTTGATATGTTAAACAAGTCTCCTGGCCTTACAATGGCTTAGAAACACCCAAATCCCATGGCATTTGATTATGCAGAAAATACTGAAGCATGTACAATGTCATTTCATGAGGGTTTCTACAAAATTACAATAGGAAAACATATGTCTAGAGATTTATGGCTCAATATGCTAAGAAAACAGAGATCTGGCCTCGTTATTGCATTATAGGGATAACCCAACAAGGGTTTCTTAAGACACATGTACAAAAAGAGAAGATTTGATTTATTCAGGTCAAAATTAATGCAGTCTCACTACAAAATTAAATGGACATGGCTGAATAATGTATAATAGGGATAATAATCCCTTGTTCTAGCTTTCTGAGAGAAGGCTTAGCCCTTTCCCTAGGAAACTAGCTCAGAAACAAGGCCTATAGCCTTGTTGCAGCAACTCTCTGGAAAAGGACGCAGTTCCTGCAAGGGAATGCACTGTAGGAGAGCAGAGGTGCTTTGGCCAAGTGCCAAGATATGAAATAAGTTCATAAATCTCCTTTTATGATCTCTTAAGAGAATGAAGGCATTGTCTACTGAGAAATAGACCCGGGAGTGGAATGATCAATCTTCCACTGCAACACCCTGCAACAAAAAATTACAATGCTGCAGAAATAACGTTTTGATTGAAGATTGATGCTTGGCCTCAAGCCTGGATGTGGAAAAAATCAGTACAATACTCTCCCAAGAGGCCTCTCAAGGGAAGACGTGGGATTCCCGCTCGGAAACACCTGGTGCTCAACAGCACTGCAACCCTGCTAAACAGCAAGAGGAAGCCAAGTCTAAGCAGACAAATAAAAATATAAAACATGAATGGAAAAGGCTTCCATACTCTCCATATATAGAAATTGAACCTCTTATCATTGGGTCCTATCCACATTTTCCTCCAAGCTCATGCAAGTTTTCCTCCACCAAATCTGCGCAGTTTATCAAGGAGATGCAATGTATCTAGACAACATATGTTGATTTGGTCAAAGATGACTGAATCAACATGATATCCTCCTGGTTCACACCTAAATTTTCTCCTTCCAGCTGCTTATTCTTCCTCTTTTCACATGAGGAATGTTATTTTTTCTATCAATGGGCCTCCCTACCCATTTATTCATTTATCTAAAGATAAAACCAACTATAATATTCCATTTAGATGAGGTCTAAATTTTGGGAATATTACAATCCTCCCCCTCCAAAATGTTGCTTGTCCTCAAGAAACTGCAAAGGTATAGAAAAATTTCTCCCTCCCTCTTCTTGTGGCCTCCTCATCAATAGATCCCACCATAGCCCAGCAACAAATATGTTCTCCAATGATTCCTCCCAAGTGTGTAAAACATGAGAAAGTGGAAGGTGCAAGTGGAAATATCCTTGTTTTCCAATGGCCTCCCCAAGGTAGGATTGATGACCAACATGGGGAATCTTATTCCCAATGAGTGATTCCATCACCCATGCTATCATCCAAATGAAATGATCCATTTTAGGTAGCTCATCAAAAAAATCATCAACCCTCGGTTTGTGCAATGTAGTGGGGCTGCATGGAGAGATTAGTTTTCCCCTCTTCATTTGTTTCTCTCTCCATTTATGATAAGTGTGGGGTTTTTTATGTATTTGGGCTGAAACAATATGGCCTCCAAGAATGGCCTAAGCTACCCCATCAAATAATTCAACCATGAAGTGCCTCCTCCAAGCACTCAAGTTCTTCAAATGGCTCACTCCATATGAAGAAAAGAGTTGTGATGTGGCAATCATGGTTTTCCCATTGCTCCTCCTAAAACATACAACATGAATAGTAGGGAGAATCATACTCCCAATGGCATCTCCATCTCATATCCAACTCTCCAAACAAATCTTCCCATGAACATAGAAATATCAACAATACATGGAAGCAAAAACAAATGAAAACAATAAATCACATGACAACCGGAAAGTGGATCATAGTTCCACACATGGAACCAACGTAGTGCATCCTTTGACTGCATCAAATCAAAAAATAAAAAGTGCTTTTCCAGCCACTTTTTTTTTTCCACAATGATTTTACAAGAGAGCAACATGAAAGTACAAAGTGGTGTGAATGGTGCACACCAAAAATCATGTGGCTTCCCCCACAAACCACCAATGAGATAGCCAATCTCAATGCTACAAATGGCTTCAAGTACATCATCATACAATATGCAAGAAGGGATAATCCTCCTTGGTACAATATGCTACTCATATAAAGAAAAGAAGCACAAAACATAAAGTGAAATTGTACATCCTCCATCATGTACTTGAGATCTTGAGCTGAAATGGCTCAACCGAAAATTTTCCCTCACATCCAAAGAGTAGGGAAGTGGCTGTGACATCCTCTCTATCACCATTCGGGCTATGCATCTCTCCATGAAATATTTCATGCTAGATGCCCTCCCAAATGAACTCCTCTGCCAAGGAAAGATATGCATCAAAATGCATGGAAAATAAGTCCTGATGTGCTGCATGTAGCAGCTTCTCCTTGAGCTTAGAAGCTCTAGTCAAGAAGACTCTGCCATAAGAATATATGACCATATAATCCACCATATATCTATCATCTCCATTTGGGTCATCAAGAATAATGCAAGCACCAAGATCCTTGGGGTACTCTACCAAGAGTTGAGACCTCCAATATGGATCAATCCTCCCAAGAGACAGCACTGGTGATCTGGCATGTGAATCTCTCCTCATGCTGCTGCCTGCTACTTTGACATCCCCCATGCCAAAGCTTTCCTCCAAACTCTTCACCTCTCCAAAATCTAAGAGTGGTGAATCCAAAGACAAGATGTCTTTCATCAGTTCTAGATCTGGTGGGCTCCCAGGTGGAATGCCTCCATGTAATGAGACATCAATGTCAAGAGTAGACTGTACATATGATTGGGCAACCTTGCCCTTGCCTTCCTAGTGCAGAATAGTCTACCTCCACTTTTCATTAGCTCTCTGAAATAGAGAAGGGCGTGTGATTCTCATCAAGTGATGTTGCCCTTCCTTCCTACCTTCTCCTTCCATCTGCAATGCTTCACAATCATGCTGCTCACTGATTATGCTTTAACCTCCATGTATGAGATCCTAGGGAAATTCTTGCAAGGATACAAGAATTCATCCTGTTGGATCATGTGCTCCTCCTTCCTCTTCATGAGGTACTAGATGTGCTCTAGATGTGACAGCATTGTTTCCCTCATCTTCATCAATGTGTATGAGAAACCATCCAATAATTTGACCCTCTTATGAAAAAGGGATCCCATGCCCTCTTGTTTAGGAATATGAGATAGAGTTATTACCTATAACAATGTATGATGCAAGATGTTAGCTTCTCCCATGGTTTTCTGAACTGGAGTGAGGTCTATAATTTCCTCCATTACATGCAAGGGTTTTGTTTTCTTAAGTTTTTCTTGCTCCAATACATGTGTCTTAGGAAGTTTCCCATCAAAAATTCCCACCAATGTTTTAATGAATCTTGCATAATAGGAAGCATTTGCATTTTTCAAAGAACAAGATTCAAAAATCCACCATGCATAAGCCTTACCTCCAAAATGCAGCGCTGCTACTCTAATGGCTTCACTTTCAAAAATTTGATGCTGCTACAAAAATGTGTCTAGCTCTTCCACCCAAGCCCTGGATGAACATGTAGGTGAACCATCAAAGGTAGACATAAGGAATCTATCCATATTCTTCTTCTTGCTCCTCTTCACCTGGATCTTGAAAAACTCTTGGAAAGGGGTATGATCTCTAAACCTCTTAGTTTTAGATTCATACTCCTGCAACAAATCACTAAGAGCTTTCCTCTTAGGCATTCTCCCTCCATTCATCCATCTCATGATAGATTTTGGAATTTGACTATGCTGTGCATCATGGAGTGTAGCTACATGTTCACACTCACCATGTGAAAATCTAGATCTAGCTCTAGATCCAAACTCTTCTGGAGATTCCATCTCCATCCTTATTTTCTTTAGATCTTCTTAAAAGCTCTGTATAGATCTTGGAAGTAGCTTTGTAAGCCTATCTTCCTTTTTTCATCGACATAATGGAGTCTTCTCTTTTCTATACATCTCCCCTTCTGTTGATGGCATAATGGCTGAAATCCACATACTGTGCCAAGAAAGAAGCTTTGATACCACTGTAACATCCCAAAATAGGGAAATTCTACAACAATGAGAATATCTTAAGATATTCTAAAGTTGGAGCTACATAAATACATGAGAACAAATAAAAGTAATATAGAAAATGATCTCATAAAATGTGTCTTAAACACCCTTTCATCAGATTATGAACATATCAGCAAAAGTATGCCTTTATACACTGTCTCCTAGTGGGGAAAAACAACAAAATAGACCCCAAAAACGTTATTCCCAACTAACTACGTGATAACAAGGGGAAATAACTATTTGATCCCTTAGCATATATATTAGTAACCTTACATACAAAATGGGATCAGAAAGAAATCCCTTTTGATATGTTAAACAGGTCTCTTGACCTTACAATGGCTTAGAAACACCCAAATCCCATGACATTTGATTATGAAGAAAATATTGAAGCATGTACAACGTTATTTCATGAGGGTTTTGGAAAAATTACAATAGAAAAATATATATCTGGAGATTGATGGCTCAATATGCTAAGAAAACAGAGATTTGGCCTCCTTATTGCATTATAGGGATAACCCGGCAAGGGTTTCTTGAGACACATGTACAAAAAGAGCATATCTGATTTATTCAGCTCAAAATTAATGCAGTCTCACTACAACATTACATGGACATGGCTGAATAATGTATAAGAAGGATAAGAATCCCTTTTTCTAGCTTTTCGGGAGAAGGGTTGGCCCTTTCCCTAGGAAACTAGCTCAGAAACGAGGCTTATAACCTTGCTGCAACAACTCTCTGGAAAAGGACGCAGTTCATACAAGGGAATTCACTTTAGAAGAGTAGAGGTGCTTTGGCCAAGTGCCAAGATATGAAATAAGCTTAGAAATCTCCTTTGCTGATCTCTCAATAGAAGGAAGGCACCCTCTACTGAGAAACAAACCCGGGAGTGGAATGATTAATCTTCCACTGCAACACCCTGTAACACAACATTACACTGCTACAGAAATAACGTTGTGACTAAAGATTGTTTCTTGGCCTCAAGCCTAGATGTGGAACAAATCAGTAAAATACTCTCCCAAGAGGCCTCTCAAGGGAAGAGTTGGGATTCCCACTCGAGAACACCCGGTGCTTAACAGCACTGCAACCCTACTAAACAACAAGAGGAAGCCAAGTCTAAGCAGAAAAATAATAATCTAAAACATGAATGGAAAATGCTTCCATCCTCTCCATATATATCAATTGAACCTCTTCTCATTGGGTCCCATCCACATTTGCCTCCAATCTCATGCAAGTTTTCCTCCACCAAATCTGCGCAGTTTATCAAGGAGATGCAATGTATCTAGATGGCATATGTTGATTTGGTCAAAGATGACTGAATCAACATGATATACTCCTGGTTCACACCTAAATGTGCTCCTTCCAACTGATTATTCTTCCTCTTTTCACATGAGGAATGTTATTATTTCTATCAATGGGCCTCCCTACCCATTTATTCATTTATCTAAAGATAAAACCAACTATAATATTCCATTTAGATGAGGTCTAAATTTTGGGAATATTACACAATCATTTCCTTAAGCTGCAAATTTATTTCCACTAACTCCGTAGTGGTCATCCTGTAAGTTTCCTTGGAGTTCATTTTTTATCCTCGCACCCACTAAATAGATAATTCCACTTCCCTATGAGGTGGTAACTCTAAAATATCTGCTAGAAATACATTCGAGAACTGTTGCAAAAATAGATATCGCTTCAAGACTTCAACATCCTCAACATCCTTCCATTTTCCACTAGAAATATGATATACAAACAATACACACCCTTTCCTGCAACTATGCTTAGCATGCATGGCTATAACCATTCCCACTGATGTACAATTATTCCTACCTTTCAATATTTTCTTATCTCCATCATTATCTAAGAACTCAATAGAATTATCATAACAATATACCTTAGTATTTTGAAAGTATTGTTGGTCTAAGGTTTCCATTGATTTCAATATGGAATTGGACAAGATATCAATATTCTTGAGATGTCTGGCTCCAGAATATGATACCATAACTCTAGGTTGATACCATCAATGAAGATTTCACGAAGAAGCTTGGAACTAGCATGATGAAAAGATGGAAAATATTCTTAAAATTCCAAGTGTCAATCATGTACATTGTTTGGTAACCTAGAAGACTACACTTTATGATGCCATTCATGACATGGTTGGAAACTATATGATGACCTGAATGAATTTAAGCTCTCTTGATGGCATATTAATGGATGTTGCACTTTGAGATATAGATGACATATCAATGCACTATTACACAACCTGGATTATGCACTATCATGATGGCATGAAAGATATTTATGATGCACTATGATGAGGAACTTGGAGCCATAACAATGAAGAAGCCCTAATGACCTTGTTGTCCTAATTACCTTCTGCGCTAAAAATTTCAAGAGAAGTCACAAAGAAAAATTATTTTGGATAGCTTGGAGGCATATTTCCACTCTAATTTCTATACCATATTAAATAGGACTTTTTCCTCTTTCTAATGATCCCTTACTTGCCTCGAAACTCCCAGCGGTTGATGAGATATTGAATTTTTAATTTAAGAAAATTAATTCTAAGCCAACCTATGCTAGCCTACTCATGCTAGCCCTTCACCCAACAATCACGTCTTTTCGTGAGGATATACTACTATAAATATGTGGCTAGGGTACTCGCATTTCCACAAAGCAGAGAACCTGTTTTCTTTTGAAGTTTCGGTGAAGAGTAATCATAGAAGTATAGAACAAAAAGTTGTGATTTAAAGGCCGAGAAGGAGAGACCTGTTATGGCTAGCAACAACCCCCTCCTTATTTAGTATTAGTAATAATAATAAATAAGTGGGGACCCTTTGTTTAAAAATCCAAAAAATTAATTGATGTTTGTTTTCATTTTCAATAAACTTAATATCATTAACTTAAGAAAATTCTTTGGAAAATATTTAAATAAACTTAAGTTTATGATAGATTAGAATAAAATATTTCTTTGAAGAAAATATCGCATTCATCGCAAAAAAGTAGAATATATCTTTTTTCAAAGCAGAATCTTCTAAATTGCGATAGTGCAATCCAAAAAACTATGCATTAACATATTTATCGCAAATCGCATATCGCAAAAAATATATTAACAAATATTTTTCACATGATATATTTTGCGATATTGCGATTTCGCGATATTGTGATTTTGCGATGTTACGAGATTGCGATTTATGAAAGTTGTGATTTGTGATATGGTGATGATGCAGATTTTGTGATTTGCGATATTTCGATTTTGCGATATTACAAAGCAAATCGCAGGATCGCAGGATCGCACATTCTTAAAGCTCGTTGTACGAAGAAAATATTTCCATAAATCGATATCCGTTATGCACTTTGATATCAAATTAATGAATGGATTGTCAATTATTAATGAAAGGATTTTGTTTTGATTGAAAGGTTATTTCACGTTAAAATAATATAGTTCATACGCCTTTAGCATTTAAAACTATCCCGTCACCTTTCTCATATCATTATTCTCACTTAATTCGTAAAACCGCAAGCACGAAGAACATGAGACTATACAAAGAAATATTCAGAGTATTATGGGAAAGAAAGAGAAAACTCCGAGTTCAGAAAGTAAAGAGATGGCATCCTTGTACGCAGACACTGCTTGCAACAAGGACGTTGGTATCACCATTTGGGAGGGTATGTTTAATTTGCTTGAAGAAGAGAACCCAAGGGTAATGGATGTTGCGGCTACTGCAGGCTCAAGTAATTCTTTTGAAGCATCTCTTACAGAGCTGGCTTGTTCATTTTTACACTGGGTAGCAGCAAGACCAAGAATTCTTCCATATACAGACATGGTAAAATGGGTGCTCGATAGCATTGATATTACGGACAGATAGTTCAAAACTCAAGGTCAAGAGCTCATCGGGTCATTCGCTCCAAAAGATTTGAGGCTTATGTATCATTTGCCGGAGCCTCAGGCAACTTACAACAAACAATTTATGGAGAAATTTGCCAAGGAAAATGCAAATTTGGCGAAATGCACCAAGGAATGGTCCAGAAGAGATGAACCATTGAAAAAAGATAAACATGGTATGTACAGTACTGGCTCGCTCACTTCTCCATATTTTTTTGCTGCTGCTATGCTATGTAGGCCTTTTGGAAAGCCTGACATTAATAAGTTTTTTCTTGAATGGCTTCCCTTATTGAATGCTGTTGTTAACGCTACCATCGTGGACTGGGCTAAAATATTGTCTGATAATTTAGCCACGGCTATTTTCAATTACCAGTATAAACAGACTGTCTCTCAGAGGATTTATCCTACTTTTTATCTATCTGCCTATGTTATGGATTCAATCTGCTTTGTTTCTAAGTTCCCTTTAATGGGTTGGCAATGGACAATTCAGGATCCCCTACCCATTTATGTTTATCACAAAAAATTGTGGGAATAAAAATTCATTCCTCATTTTTACAAGATTTTCCATGGCATAATGTTGCCACTGTATAGAGTGTTGTATAATAAGGATGCTCCAAGGTTATCCCCTGAAGCAGAAGTAGACATTCTCCCTGTCGCAAGATGGTTTGGAGAAGAATTGTTTACTTATGTGAGGGTTTTTGTAAGATTTGCTTCTCCTCATGTTTTTCCCAAGTATGTTCCGGATAAACTCATAGCTCGGGAAATTGCATATCAAACCTGTGGAGATGGAGGATTGAAAAAATAATTAAAGGATAAAAAGAAAGCCATCTGGCCACAATTTCTTGTGTCCTGCAGAGCATTTTCATTATTTTATGTTGGTCATGCATTTAAGGAAGTAAACAATGTTACATGTTTAAAATTGTTTAAGTTTCCAAGAAGGATATTTGATCCATATGGTATTGTCAAGGATTTCACCACTGTAGTCAAAGTAAGAGTATTTTCTGGAGAAGAAGATCTTTTTGATGATATGTTTCAAGAAAAATGTTCATTTAAAGAAATTTTTCATTTAGCTCAAACACGGTTCTCCCCAGAAGAATTTCAAGAGTTTAAAGTATACAGAGAAAGAAGATTGACCACTATTCCTTTAAATAATTTGCGCCTGGAACCCGCAAGGGAACCAACTCCTAGTGTTAGTCTCAGTGGCAGCTCAGATACAGAAAGTTCTAAGTCAAATTCTGGCAAAGAAACTTCTGAACGTTCTAAAAAATCTGATAATGATAAAAGTGAAGGCTCAATGAAGGATACATCTCAATCAAAAGAGCTTTCACAACAAAAGACTTCAATCACTCCATAGTTGAATCTTCCACCTCTTAATGTACAACAACCATCCATTATCACTCAGTTAGATAAAGAATGGGAAACATTTAATGATTTGATTAATGTTTAAGGACAGAACATACAAACTCCTGTACATATAGAAAAAGGTTTGATTACAGAAATAAGTGGCAATGTCACAGAAACAGAACATATACCCATTACTCCTTCCTCTGAGCTTGTACTTAAAATAGAGGAAATTCCTCCTCTAGATATATTCTATAGCCCACAACATAAAGCAGTAGTAAGGAAGCAAAGAAAGAAGAGGAAATTAGAAAGTGTACTCTCTATTGATGCAGAACATTTGGATGTTTTATGGAAAGATCCTACTACAAATCCCACTGAAAATCTTACTAAATTATCTCATATTACAGGAGCTTATGCCTCCGCAACTATTGACAAAGCATCTGAGGTACGGTTGTTATTAAATGAAAAAGAGGATCAAATACAAGTTCTGCAACAACAATTGCAACAAGCACATGCCAACAGTGAAGCACAGATACAATTTGAAAAGTTACAGCAAGAGTTTCAGCAAATGCAAATTGGATATCAGAAAATCTTGGCTGAAAAAGAGAAACAAATACAGATTATGCAAGAGATGCATAAAGACGACCCCAAGCTTACAGAGTTTATCTTAGAATCTATTTCTTTGAATAATCAACTACTACAACAACAAGATATATTATGCCAGAAAATCTCACAATGGAACTCTTTTTGTCAAGAATGTGATAAAATCACTAATCATGTCGTAGAATTACGACATGATTATGATTTAACTAATGAAAGAGATACTAATTATTTGGCATGGCAAAAGACAGAAGAAGGAAAAAGAGAAGGAGCACCAATTATCAATGACGGTCATAAAGAAATGCTCTTCAATAATTGGGATGCACAGATCAGAGAGGCAGAAAAGCAGTAGAGGAAGCAGCTATGGCAGCAAGCAACATTACTGATTGTGTAAATGAAAATTTGCACAAATTTAATTTGATTTCAAAAACTATTCCAAGATACTTACCACAAGCCCAGCAATTGCAAATTGAGTGGACACAGAAAACTAAGGAAAAGGTAAAATCAATTCAAGGATTGATAAAGTTAAATTGGGATTCTTACTGGACATATCTGGTAAAACCACACAGTCAATGCAGTGCTCTTAATTGCATCATTAATTCTGCTGAGAAGATCATGCCAACACTTGCCAATTCCGTTTTTTCAGGACAATTAAAATCTGAAGTCGTCCAGCCTCCTCTTCTCAAATCAATGTTGGATGCTTGCAAATTCAAAGACCAGATTCATAAGTAGTTAGTTGATATTTTTTAATTTTAGATTTAGTTTTAATTTTACTTTATTTTTTGCCTAGAAAAAGGACGTTCATTTAAACCGAATCCTAAATTTTTGTAATAAACTATAATTAGATTTCGTTAGTAGTATTTAAACCCTTCTCATGCATTTAGAGAAAGGTCCTAAAATTTGTCAAAAACGTGTCCTCAGAACATGCACTTCTGCACCCTCAGAGGAGGTTTTGATGAATGAATGGAACAAGATTTATTGATATCTGTGTCTAATATCTGCTACTGATGTTACATTTCTGTACCCTTAGTAGATGTTGGATTAAGAAGAGATAAATCATTATTGCTTCTAGCTCATGAGTAGAACCAGTTATAAATGGTACTTTTATCTCTTAACCATTTTTTCTTTTGTGTTAAAGTAATATTTATGTTCAGTTGTTTATATATTGATGCTTGAATGCTTAAGTTATCATTTGGCACTTCTGTATAGTGATAAATATTTATTTATGCTTAGTGTATGAATAGCTTATTATGCGATATGTTTTTCATAACTGTTTCATCTAAATTTTTATATGAAATGGTTTATCTTTATTGAATTATTTTCTTATAACAGTTGAATAATCTTTATTATCGGTTGTTATTCGAAATTTTTTTAGATCGCATAAACAAGATTACATCCCGGGTTTAGTTTAGAATTTGATATTTCTGTTTAAATTAGAATACAACTTGCATATGATTAGATTAGAAATAGAATAAAAGCATTTCACTTCGGAACCTTTTTAGAGAGAAAATATCTATTTTCAACACACACACACATATTGGGAAACTGGTCCCATTATCCCCAGTCGGACCCACTACACCAAACGGAAAAGGAGCTGCTAACCAAGGTCCGGACCGGGTGGGTATCCCCCTTGTTGTAGACCCGATTTTCGGGGCTTCAACAAGACCTTAAAACTGTTTGGGTGACTTCTTTCAGTGGTTGTGTACAAATTTGAGACAATATAATACTAAAGAAATCATGGAATTTTAGAACAATACTTTAGTCCACCTACAACAAATCACAATCCATGACAAAACACTTCAGATCACCTACAACATTTATGTCTTGACTTTGAGCACCCTCGGACTAGTATTATATAGCTTTGAACCAGAATTACGAGCTCAGATCTGTGAATATAGGGCATGCAATTCGGCCTCTTATGATATGCTACTAGGGCACTTATGTGGACATATTCAACCCTCTTATTAGGCTTCTTTGGTGCACAGTTCGGTATCATGATCTCAAATTGATTTGGGGCTAAGATTTGCAAGTTTTATGTGGACACATTTTTTTGGAGCCCGGATCTGTGGGAGGAGCTACAGCAATTGGAGGATATTTCACATTTTGATCACTTACCTATTTCAAATCCTAGACTTATAGTTCAAATTATTGACCTGTTAACTCAGTTTGAGAAGAGCTCAGGCCTTGGACAGTTGCTTGTCTTCAGACCTCTGGACTGAAAAGAACTCATGAAGAGTTTAGTGGCATGAAATATCTTTTAAATGTGAAGGGGATGCATTAGTTAGTTACAAGCCTTAACCAAGACTAGACTTACATTTCAGTAATAATAGTCCTAAAATAAAGTAAATATTTTGGACTAGTCACATAAGAGATACAACCCTATGATAGCGTGGAGAAGTTTGGAGAGTCACCATTATAGCTTGAATTTGTGCAACAGCCTAAGGAAAGTGAGAAGTTTCTGGTGTGGCTTGTTCCAACACTAATACTATTCATTGGTTAAGGCTTGAACAATGGTTTTGGGCATCATATCTAGAGCAGTCTTGAGGCAGAATTATGATAGTTTTTGGAGTCACCTTTAGAAGTCTTATGGAGAACTATTGAATACATATTGAAGAAACTATTGAAGGAGCATTGATTCTTGGAGAATCTCTAGTATTGTTGGAGGTCTCTTGAATTCCAGTGTGTAGATTTGACTTGTTGAAAAGTGAAAACTTGGGCTACCTATTGAAGACACCTTAAAGGTTTTGGAGATATTATTGATGCATTAAAGCAATCATGAGGTGACTTTTGGAGATATTTGTTTGGGTAATATGAAGAGTAGTGCTGACACCTTCCAATAAAAGGTTGTCATTGATGAAGTGACTTAGAGGAGGAATTGTTGAATATAGAAAAGGCTTGTTGAAGAAGATATTGGGAGTCATGAAAAATCATCAAACTTATCCTGACAAATAAAAGCTAAGGGTTGGAGCCTCATAGAGACAAGGTTGGTTCCTTGGAAGATAGGGTTGGAGGCCTAGAGGATAGGAGTTGTTATGAAACCAACTCCAAAAATATAATAAAAGAGATATCAACGCGTTAGAAATAAACCACTTTGAGGGGGGAATCTCCTTTACATTACATAAATGAACAATTCTTGGATGAAACAAATCACAAAACCTCCTTATATATATAGGAGTCCATGGGGTCACAATATAATCCTAGCCAACCTAACAATAATAATGTAAGGGCACAATAATAACAATATTGGGGTTACAGGGGTACAACAATAATAATAAGGGGGCTACACTAACAACAATAAGGGACTACACTAGTAATATAGGGACCTAACATGCCCCTCTCCTTCAAAAAAGTATTGTCCTCAATGCTTGAGTAGCTCTGGGTTCTTTTGTGTAAAATTCTCATCCTCCCATGCAGAATCTTTAGTGGGTATGTTCTTCCACTTGATGAGATACTCTGGAATTGATCGATTTCGTAGCTGTCGAGTTCTTGTTTCTGTGACTACTTCAAGTTTTTATATAGTGATGAAAACTTCATCAATTGAGGTTTCAAATCCTTGTCCTTTGCAAGACTCTTTGATAAAGAGATGAAGCAAGACTTCTACATCCTGAAGGATATGGTGCAAAGTTTGTATGAAGATGGAAAGGAAAGCACTAGACTTCATGAGAAATTTGCTGCTATGAAGCAAGAGAAAGAAGGACTTCTTCAAAGAATGCATGAGATGGAGATGCAGCTCCATCATGCCCAAGAGGCCTTAACTAAGCACATGCTTGAAGCAGAGGTAAATCACTCAAATTTGTCTTCAATTTCCTCTTTAGATAGATGTGTAGGCTCATTTGAAAAATACACTAGAGGTATAGGGTACAAATTGATGTTAAAATGGGCTATGAAGGCAAGGGTCTAGCCAAACATGCAAAAGGCATGATTGAGCCTATTATGGTTGAAGAAAGGCCTAAGAAGTTTGGTGTAGGCTATGTTCAACCTTATGGGAAAAAATCCAAAGCCATGAAGGCACTTCAGATAGTTCCAAGAAGAAATTTTCTTGCAATTTAAAACCCACAAACATGTGAAGTTTGTATTCAAGATGAATTTCATTGTTTGAAACCCATGTTGTAGCAAGATGTTTGTAGACATGCAGCGTATGGCGAGCAAGAGAGTTTTGACAGCTATCCATACATGAACACTGATGTTGGTCTTCAAAAGAGAGTTGGAACCTCGACAAGTTCATCTCCTTAAGAATGTAAAAAATATGGACATGCAAAGACACATTTGAGGTATAATTCTTCCCATAATCAAGTTGTTTATGATTATGTTAAGCATGAAAAATCAGTATGCATGAATGGATGAAAGATTTATTTTTCCTATTGTGGTTTGTGTAACCATGAAGTTTCAAAATGTTGGAAGAGAATGAAGGCATATAGGAAACAGTCAAAGTGAAGGCAGCTTGCACAGAAGATGCAAAAGACTTGCACACATTGCTAGAAAAAAGGACATTTCATTGCCCAATGTTGGACACTGCATCCAAACAATCATCCCAAGCATTTGAAGCAAAAGGATAAAAATACTGGCAGGAATGGAACCAAAGATTCCATTAGCAAGACGAGTCAAGATGATTCACAAGAATAATATTTTCAGCAAGAAAAATCATCATGGAAGTGTCTTGGTAAGAAGTGGTTTGATTTCTTGACCCAGTAAGACATACATTTCTTTGTACATAGATGCAATTTTAGTCATGTATGCATGTATTTCTATTGAAAAATTATGTGTTTATGAGAGACCTTTGATCGATGATCAAGGAAGTGATGTTCAACTACCTTCTATTGAATATTTCTCTCCAGAATTTCTGGAGGAGCTCAAAGAAGATACAATTCTTAACAGGAGGACAAGATTATCAAAGAGGGGAAGTGTTGAATACCTTCAATTTGGGCTCAAAGGCACTAAGCCAAGTAAGGAAAAGTGGATGGAGGTTGGAAAGGTGAGGGAGTTGTACCCTCATATACTGAATAGGTAATCAAGTCTTTTGGGGTCCAAAAGATTCCTAATGGGGAGGAGTGATCAAATTTGGATCAGGACCTAACTGACAGCTCAAATTTAAAAGTGTTCAGAAGTGTGCCAAACCTAAGTGACTGGATAGATCTCATCTTCCTGATTCTGGCACCGCAAACGATTCAAAAAACTGCAACCATATGAATACGGTATCGTGTTTTTAAAAGTTCAATAAACTGCAAATTTAGCATTTGACCAGGGTTGATTGGGCAAAGGTACAATCAGCAAAAAATAATATTCCAGGGAATGTTCCTCGAAATATTCCCCCAGAATATTCTTTCCAAGCCATTTTTTTTAGAACAATTGTCTCAATTATACTGGTCAAATGATTTGGAGGAGCCAATCACAGGGTGACACGTGGCTAGCCTTGAGGCCGCCACGTGTCCCTACAACGACACGTTAAAATTTTGGTTTGAGTCTGGAGGAGTTAACTCCGAAACCTCTAGTAGGGCATGACTGTGACTTAACGACCTAAGCTATTTTTTTTCTTAACCAATGTAATGGTCGGGTTATATTTAAGTTTCTATAGTAAGGCTTTTGGGGGTTGAGACCGCCGATGGTCCCAGCCTGCTAGCGGTCCCGTGGCAGGTGGTCACATGTTAATAACTCTGTGCGGTTTAAAAACATGGTTTCATAACCTCAGACATTTAATTCACCTACATTTTAATGTTAAACCATATCACATGCAGCATTACTCTGACAATTTCTCCGCGCAGTCAGCGCTCAACCCAGAGTTAAAACCTTATCCAACCATAGTCAAGTCATGGGTTCTGCCGACCGTTATGGTCAGGGTAGGGGTTGGGGTATGCATGTGGCCACCCCTAACCATAACAGTTAATGTAAATAGTTAAATCTGACATTAGATTTGGAGGTGCACTTTTTGTGGCAGTAATTCCCAATTTGACTCGAGTTAAAGTGAAGTTCTTCACTTTTAATGGAGCTTTTCTAGTTGAAACTGGGAATAAATATTGCAGGCCCAATTTTCAACCATTCTGAATGAATAAAGGGTCATTCTTAGCTAATTATAGTATTTTAGAGTCATTGGTGAGTTTTACAGATCCATCTGAGGACTTATGAGCGTGATTTTGCTTCAGAGAAGTTCCAAGGGCCGCCAGGGCTACCAAGAGCCAGCAGGAGAATGAGGCCTAGCTAGGGTAGCCTTAGGACATTCTGAGCAAGACAATAGTCAATTTCAACTATATTGGAAATTATAGAGCCATTGGTGAGTTTTTCAGAGCCATCAGAAGTATTTTGAGTGTGATTTTGCTTCAAAGAATTTCCAAAGGCCACCAGGGCCACCAGGAGCCACCAGGAGAAGGAAGCCTAGCCAGGGCAACCATAGACCATTATCAGCAAAAAAATAGTCATTTATAACTATATTGAACCTTTTGAATACAATGATGGTTTTTTTAGAAGCATTTTGACACTTTTGAAGGTCGAGATGCTGCAGGGAAGTTTTCAGTGAGCCTAGAGCCACAGGGTTCTACCTGGTGTTGGGGGCTTAACCAGAGCAGCCAAAGGCCAATTTCAGCAAGTGAATAGTCTGTTCTCACTATTTTATACATTCTTAATCCATTGGAGGGATTATCAGAGCCATTTGGAGAATTCTAGAGCTGAAGAAGCCACAAAGAAGTTTCGGGGAGCCCAAGGCCACCGGGTGATGGAGGCCTATATTAAGGAGCCAGAGCTCATTTTGAGCAAATGAAAACATATTTCAGATGAATGATATATGTTGGAGACATTATAAAATTTTTTAGGGATAGAAAATGACTTATAAGAGAGTTTGTGCCATATATAAGCTCAGGGTATCTCAAGGACATCGCCATAAGAGGTCAAGCCCAAGGGAGCCTAGGTACATTTCCAGAGATTCAAAATTCATTCAAGGGGTATGATGGTATTATAAACCCATTGGTACAGTTCAAACAACCATTGGAGTTGAGTAATTGTAAAATAAATTTTCCATCATAATCCCAAAGAGCCAAGTCAATTGACAAGGGTTGAAGGAGACGTAGCCCAAGACATACGGGTGAACTCCTTTATTAAATTTGATGTTATGTGTTGATGATTAATTTTCTGCTAGTTATGCTTGTTGTACATGATTTATATCAGAAAAAACAAATGTTTAATTCCTCACACATAAAGCCTTAAAATAGTTAAAACACATACACCTGAGTCAAGAATTCAATTCCACACTATCAAGTATAAGAAAGATCTTTAATTTGTTTGATTGAGTGGGAGGTGCTTGCCTAGCATAACAAGTCAGCCACCCATTTCAGATCAGTAGTTATAGGATTAGTAAGACCAAATGGAACCACTGAAAACTTGTAATGCCCATACCTAGTATGGAATGTTGTCTTGTAGATGTCCTCTTCTTTGATGTGTACCTGATGATATATTTATCTCAAGTCAACCTTTGAGAACACTGGTGCTTCCTTCAGCTGATTAAACAAGCCATCAGCCTGAGGAAAAGGTTACATTTTCTTGATCATTACCTTTTTCAACTACCTATATTCAATACACAACCTGAGAGGACCATCCTTGTTCATAAAAAAAAACATTGGTGCACCCCAAGGTGACAAACTTAGCCTAATGTATACCTTATCAATCATTTCCTTAAGCTGCAACTTTACTTCCACTAACTTCGTAGTGGTCATCCTATAAGTTTCCTTAGATTTCATTATTGATCCTTGCGCCAACTAAATAGATAATTCCACTTCCCTATGAGGTGGTAACTCTAAAATATCTGCTAGAAATACATCCTAGAACTGTTACAAACCATATACCTCTTCAAGACTTCAAAATCCTCAACATCCTTCCATTTTACACTATAAATATGATATACAAACAATACACACTCTTTCCTGCAACTACGCTTAGCAAGGATAGCTATCACCATTCCCACTGATGTACAATTCTTCTATCTTATCTCCGTCATCATCCAGGAACTCAATAGAATTCTCATAAAAATATACCTTAGTATTTTGAAAGTATTGTTGGTCTAAGGTTTCCATTGATGTCAATATGGAATTGGACGAGATATCAATATTCTTGATATGTCTGGCTCTAGATGATGATACCGTAACTCTAGGTTGATAACATAAATGAAGATTTCACGAAGAAGCCTTGAAATAGCATGATGACAAGATGGAAAATATTCTTAAAGTTACAAGTGTCAATCATGTACATTATTTGGTAACCTAGAGGACCACACTTTATGATGCCATTCATGACATGGTTGGAAACTATATGATGACATGAACGAATTGAAGCTCTCTTGATGGCATATTAATGGATGTTGAAATTTGAGATATGGATGACATATCAATGCACTATTACATGACCTAGATTATGCACTACCATGATGGCATGAATGATATTGATGATGCACTATGATGAAGAACTTGGAGTCATAACAATGAAGAAGCCCTAATGACCTTGCTGTCCTAGTTACCTTCTACACTAAAAATTTCAAGAGAAGTCACAAAGAAAAATTATTTTGGATAGCTTGGAGGCATATTTCCACTATAATTTCTATACCATCTTAAAGAGGACTTTTTCCTCTTTCTAATCATCCCTTCCTTGCCTTGAAACTCCTAGCGGTTGATAACATATTGAATTTTTAATTTAAGAAAATTAATTCTGAGCCGACCTATCCTAGCCTACTCATGCTAGCCCTTCACCAAAAAATCACGTCTTTTCGTGAGGATACACTACTATAAATATGTGGCTAGGATACTCGCATTTCCACAAAGCATAGAACTTGGATTCTTCTGAAGTTTTGGTGAAAAGTAATCACAAAAGTACAAAACAAAAATTTGTGATTTAAAGGCCAGGAAGGAGAGACCTTAAAATTGTTTGGGTGACCTATGTCAAGGGCTGTGTACAAATTTGAGACAAGATAATACTAAAGAGATCATGGAATCTCAAATAATGCTACTAAGTCACTTCTATGGACAAATTCAACCCTCTTATTAGGCCTCTTTGGTGTACAGTTCGGTCTTCTGATCTCAAATTGATTTGGAGCTAAGATTTGCAAGTTTGTTGTGGACACATTTTTGTGGAGCCCAGATCTGTGGGAGGAGCTACAACAATTGGTGGATATTTCACATTGTGATCAATTACCTATTTGAAATCCTAGACTTATAGTTCAGATTATTGACCTGTTAACTCAATTTGAGAAGAGCTCAGACCTTGAACAGTTGCTTGTCTTCAGACCTCTGGACTGTGAAGAACTCATGAATAATTTAGTGGCATGAAATGTATTTGAAATGTGAAGGGGCTGTATTAGTTAGTTACAAGACTTAACCAAGACCAGACTTACATTGTAGCAAGAAAAATCCTAAAAGAAGGTAAATATTTTGGACTAGTTACATAAGAGATACAACCCTGTGACTATGTGGAGAAGTTTGGACAGTCACCATTATAGCTTGAATTTCTGGAGAAACTTGAGGAAAGTGAGAATTTTCTGGTGTGGCTTGTTCCAACAATAATACTGTTCATTGGTTAAGGCTTGAACAATGGTTTTGGGCATCATATCTGGAGCAGTCCCGAGGCAGAATTATGACACATTTTGGAGTCACCTTTAGAAGACTTATGGAGAACTATTGAATACATATTGAAGCAGCTATTGAAGGAGCATTAAATCTTGGAGAATCTCTAGTATTTTTGGAGGTCTCTTGAAGTCTAGTGTGTAGATTTGACTTTTTGAAAAGTGAAAACTTGGGCTACCCATTGAAGGCACCTTGAAGGTCTTGGAGATATTATTGATGCATTAAAGCAATCATGAGGTGACTTTTGGAGATATTTGTTTGGGTAATATGAAGAGTAGTGCTGACACCTTCTAAGAAAAGGTTTTCATTGATGAAGTGAATTGGAGGAGGAATTCTTGAATATAGACAAGGCTCATTGAAGAAGATATTGGGAGTCATGAAAAATCATCAAACTTGTCCTGAAAAATTAAAGCTAAGGGTTGGAGCCCTTATAGGTTGGAGCCTCATATAGACAAGGTTGGTTCCTTGGAAGATAGGGTTGGAGCCCTAGAGGATAGGAGTTGTTATGAAACCAACTCCAAAAATAGAATAAAAGAGAGATCAACGCGTTAGAAATAAGCCACTTCGAGGGGGGAATCTCCTTTACATTACATAAATGAACAATTCTTGGATGATATAAATCACAAAACCTCCTTATATATATAGGAGTCCATGGGGTCACAATATAATCCTAGCCAACCTAAAAATAATAATGTAAGGGCACAATAATAACAATATTGGGGTTACAGGGGTAAAACAATAATAATAAGGGGGCTACACTAACAACAATAAGGGACTACACTAGTAATATAGGGACCTAACATGCCCCTCTCCTTCAAAAAAGTGTCGTCCTCAATGCTTGAGTAGCTCTGGGTGCTTCTGTGTAAAATTCTCATCCTCCCATGTAGAATCTTCAGTGGATAAGTTCTTCCACTTGATGAGATACTCTAGAATTGATCGATTTCATAGTTTTTGAGTTCTTGTTTACGTGACTACTTCAGGTTCCAATATGATTTTTCCTTCCTCGTCAAAATCTGGCAATATTTTTTGAACTAGAAGTTTTTCACCTATCACTAGAAAATTTGGCCCAATTTCCGACAGCCACTTTGTCACTATTCCGACACATAGTCGTCGCAAGAGAGACAGTTTGAGGCCAGACAAAACGTGGTTAGCCATTACGTCACAATTCTGATGCTTTGTCAAAGTGTCAGAATACCAACACATTTTCCGACGTTTTTCAAAGTGTCGCTATTCCGACGTTCTATAAGCGTCGGTCTTCCGACGAACCACAACTCTCGGTCTTCCAACAATCACAAACTGTCGGTCTTCCGATGATCTTTACGTTTTCAAAAAAACGTCGCAATTCCGACATTATTGCTTCCAACGTTTAAAACATCGCTATTCCAACGAAAAATTGAAAATATTTAAAAACATAATCATCGCTCTTCCGACGCTTTAGGTGTCACTCTTCTGACATTATTGCTTCCAACGTTTAAAATGCCACTATTCTGATGAATGATTGAAAATATTTAAAAATGTAATCATCGCTCTTCCGACGCTGTGAAGCGTCGCTCTTCCGACACTTTGAAGCGTCGCTCTTCTGATGCTTTGAAGTGTCGCTATTTCGATGAAACGGAAAAAATATGTAAAAAAAATTAAATGTCGCTCAACTGTAGTCAGAAATTGTAAGAAATGATATTGAACTTGACAAATATTTTTTTGGGTACAAAAAATTCTCACATTTATTGCTTGCAATGCCAAACATTTTAAAATTGGACCGGTGTATTTCAACTGATGGTAAAACTTGGATATTCAATCTTCCAAAATCAAAACCTATGCAAGAAATACATATCAACAAAAATGAGAAATAATTTTATTGTATATATATTCAAAGAATTTCAATGCATCACTAGGATTCCTCTAATCCTTAAGCTCTGTTATTATGATTACAAAGAATTGAATGCTATATGATGCTATATTTATGATCTAAACTCATGTATACAAATGATGAATGTATAAATTTGTTAAGTGTATTTGTCATCAAATGAGGAAAGCCCTTGAAGCTCTTCAATAATATGGTTGGACATAATCATATATATCAATAATATGTTGATCAAATGAATATCCACAGTCTAATTATGATATCAGTGTAGCATCAATTCATTGTGATCTAATCGTGAGAAAACCCTTGATTTTATAACTTAAATGATAAACCCCTATTTCCCAAATAGATTTATTCCCTAGAGTGATGAGTCTAGCTGACCTGGGCCCTGTCATGACTAGGCCATAATGGCATCCAGCCTAACAGGTGTTTTAAACCAAACAACACCTACACTGTCTATTGACACATAGGAATATGCACAGAAGACAATAAATAGGAACAGTTGCTTACCCTTAAGATGCCCTTCTTCTTTGCAGATCTATTAACATCAGCAAGGCAGTATTCATGCATAATCCAATGAGTCTTGTTTCCTTTAGGTGCTTTTCTGACATAGAAAACCAGAGCCTTCCTGATTCCAACACGCCTGTTGCTGCCCTTATCAGTGATGGGTTTATTTGCACCTGTGGCTTTCCAGTATCCTGAGCCAGCAGCCCTATTGGGGCGAGAACCATTTGGATACTTCCTACCCTGGGAGTGAAGAAATACCACTCCTTTTCTCAGAAAAGTGCCTTTTCTACAAGAATTGGAAACGTGTATCAGACCAGAGAAAATAAAATTTATAATAAATCAAAGAAAATGGGAATGAAAAACAAGCATTTTGCATTGCAGGAACATGAAATGAGCATAAATATGAAAGAACGCTATAAAAATATGACATAAGAAAACCCCTGTCCATATGACAGTGCATACCCACAAATAAAAATGAGATGATTCATTTTGAGATTGAAGGTTTCCATATCAAGCAAAGAGACATATCCAAGTATTAGTCCTAAGACATGGAAGGGCATTCATTTGCAGATTTGGGACATTAAAGAATTCATTTTTGAGAGGTGTAGAAAACTCACACACATTTATGTAATGCCCATCTTACACTCGCAAAACCCCAAATTTAACAGATTAGCCATTACAGGCAGTGTAACCTAAAAAAGGCATGTTTAGAAAGAACCAAACTCAACCAAAGTTGTATTTTTAAAAAGGAACAGCATCAAGATCACAGCTCAAATAACCTCAATCACAAACTCTAATCCCCATGGAAAGCAGTGAATTTACAGTGAAAAATCCTATTGCTCTGGAATTAGTAGTGGATTGAAACAAAAGGGTCCTAGCTTGAACTGACTAGTCACATCCAAACCTCAATGGAATAGAAATCAGGCAAACTACATAACCAATATACAGTTAAGCATAAAGAACATCCACCACTATAGTTCGATAGCATATTGTTATAAACCTTTTAATATTATGCCTCCTAAAGTTGAGTCTATTAAGTGTTAATTATTATTGTACTTGTTGGATAATTAGACATCGGTAAGTCACCTACAACTTCCTCACGTTTCTATACATGTGTTAATAGAGATAGAGGGAAGCTTTTGTAATCATTCAATCTTTAAAAGACTTGGCATGAGTCAATCTAGGGAATTGAAGCTAGTATGAACCCCCCTGTTCTCAAACTGGAGAAAAAATCATGGAGGTCAAGGGCGATGGTAAGAAGAGAAAGTTGGACGAGGAAGCCAATGGCATCGATCTGCAACTCTCAAAGGATGATCTGCACTTGCTATTGGAGCCACTGAGCAAAGAGCAGTTGATCTCTTTGATGGTCAATGAAGGTTCTTCATACCCTGCAATTGCAGAAGAAATTAAAGATGTTGCAAGCAAGGACCCTGCTCATCGGAAGCTGTTTGTGCGTGGATTGGCTTTGGAGACTTCTTCACAGACCCTATGTGATGCATTTTAAAAATATGGGGAGATTGAATAAGGCATTTTTATTATGGATAAGACATCAAGAAAGTCACGAGGATTTAGCTTTGTCACATTTAAGCATATGGATTCTGCTCAAAGGGCATTGAAAGAGCCTAGCAAGACTATTGATGGGAGGATTACTGTAAGAAATCTAGCAGTGGCAAGCACAGGTCCTGGTCAAAGTACAGATCAGTCTCAAAGGAAAATTTACATTGGTGGTCTTTCATATGACACGGCTAATGATAATCTTTCAGAAGTTTTTTCCAAATATGGAGAGATAGAAGAAGGTTCGGTTGCATATGATAAGAATACCAACAAATCTAGGGGATTTGCATTTGTGACTTTCAAGACTGTGGAGGCTACAAAGCAAGCTCTTAAAGAACCAAACAAAAACATTGATGGAAGGACTGTTACTGTGAAACTTGTAGCTGATGGCCAGAAGGAGAAGCTATCATCACAACCTGCATTATCTCCACAAATGCAGTCAATTCCACAGATGCAGATAGCTTATGGAATAGACTATCCAAGCCTGAAATCATATCATAAGCCAGGGCCAAAGGTACCAGCATCTGCACCACCACCAATTGGTTACTCAGCATATCCGTCGGGCCTTACAGCATATGGATCTCAACCTCCTCCATGTGCAACACAACCTACATACGGAGGAATTTCATCTGCTTCTCAATATGGTGTTCTAAGCTCCACAACACCATACAGCTCAAACTAGTATGCAAAATATGCAACATCACTCCAAGATCCACAACTGGTTCCATCAAGTTTGCACACAACAAGTGTTGGAGTAGGTCCCGGTCTAGGCTACCCATACTATGGTTCATCTAGAACTGGCTTTTGATCAATCATTTTTTTTATTGAGAAATATGTTCAAAAAATAAATGGCAGTTATTTTGGGATTCTACATGCATTAAAAATTTAACTAGACTATGAAGCTATGCTACTGGAGTCCACTTGATAGCAGTCTACTCACTATTTTAAATGTCCACTGGGTTGTTGTGACTTTTGATGAATGTTAAGAAAACCAAAGTTGCACACTATTTGAGCTCAATTTTCTAAAATTCTGTTTCAATAAGAAGAAATTCGTTATTATATATGTTATCAGTGGATTTTTCCAACCAATGTACTCTCACTGAGTAGTTTTTATTTTATTTGAATTTAAGTTGGTGGCATGCTATTATCTAAAAAAATGAACCCTGCCTCCCCCTTTTGTAGAGAGGTATACCTTACCAACTATGTGAATATGGGAGTATACGTGGCCATGGAAAATTCACAGGCATTCAATATTCATTTAAAATGTTTTCCAGGTCAAGTTTGATGTGGGAGAAAAGTCTTGCATGATAGTGCCATGACTCACCAAACTGAAGTCTAGGGCTTGCTCATAGTCTAAGTTTAGAAGGTACAAAGTTCAAACCAGTCAAGTGACAGCTTCAGTGCTGGTACAACCTTTGTTGTACTTTAACACGAGTTTCTTTAAGCGACCTTCAAGTCTGCGATCATTATAAACCTTGTATCCCTGAGCAATTGAAATCTTCAAGCAATAAAGGAAGAAGCCCAACTCCTCTATTTCACTGAAGAATCCACATCTTCGTGCAATAATGCCTGACTCATATTTCTAGATAATCCAATTTTTCCAATGATATATCATTGGTAAATAATCTTTTTGTAGTGATAAAGGAAGGAGATGATTTCATTTATCACTGAAAATGATCTTCTTGGAGCGATAAAGGAGAGAGCACAAATCCTATGTATTGCTGGAAAATGATCTTTATGGAGCAATAAAGCAAGGGCTCGATTCCTTGTCACTGGAAAATGTGAATCTTGGAGAGATAGGCTCCAAGTTTGCAAAGCTAGAAATTATGAATTACATGGCTATAAGGCCTTTGAAACTAGAGAATTTAGATTCTCAAGTGATAGGATTCAATCCCAAGCCTTGTTTTTGGAGACGTGAAATTTCAAAAATGCTAAGCGTTATGGCTAGTTCCCTTCTACTTAGAAATTGAACTCCTATGTACATATCGCCATCAAAAAGACTAATGGGCATCAAAGTAACATGCATTTGCAGGCAGAGTCGCTGGCCCTGCAGCAAAATTGAACACGCGACCTTCATCCTGCACTGGATCTGAGAATCCTGTTCGTGGGGTTGCAGAAGATGGTGCCACGGCTATGCATGTGATAGACAGGGTTTTGCGTGATGGGTCGTGGGTTTTTTATCTCAGGTATAAGGATGGTCTGCATAGCTTGGTACCTCTGAAGACCAGCATGGGCATAAAGGGTTATCATTTTTTTATGTAGGTTTATCAGTTTGACAGAAAGGGTTGACGAGTTCAGGATTCTGAAATGGGTCTATCAGCAAACTAAAACAAAGAGAAATCAAACAACTATTGCCGCAGATGCAAACAAGAACTTCTTAGAAACCTAAAGGGCATTGCATTATCATTGGATAAACACATAAACTTAACTTACCGCATCCTTCCACCAAACCCGCTATCCAAACCTGCGACAGTATGGCCGCATCCTTCCTCCAAACCTGCAATAGTATGGTTGCATCCTTCCTCAAAACTAGCAACAGTATGGCCGCATCCTCTCTCCTTCCCTAGAAAAACCATGCAACAGGAGGGAAATGAACGAGGGAAATTAAAACTTTTGATATTTGAAAATTTTAGACATTTTGAAGAGGGAAATTAAAGCTTTTGATATTTGAAAATTTTTGACATTTTGAAATGAAATACGTGTGTTTTTTAAGTCCACTCAAATTCCATTAAATAAAATGTGTGAGACTTTTCTTGCAGTTAATAAGGGATTTGGGTAAATAAGTGGTATTTTTTATTATAAATAATTATTAATGATTTTATATCTAAGACATTTATTTAAATTATTAATTATATAAAATTGTTGAATTTTTATTTCATAAACTAGGGATTTTGGTTGATTTTTTAATCTAATTATGTGATATTAAATATGAATTATGGTAACTTAAAAATATTTTTTATGTGGTTAAAATGGAAATAGTAATGTTATGGTATGAATGATTATTTTCAATGAAATTTTTCGTTTAGTAAGGATAACTCATCGAATGAAACGGCTGACCGAATGATGCCGCAAGGGAGCAAATGGAAAACTGGCTGCCCGAATGTGCACAAGGTACCCGGGCGGTTACAACTTAGAAAAACTGATACAAGCGCCCTCGAATGAAATGGCCCAACCCGAACGTGCCTGATTGGGCTACGACCTCACATAGCGCAACACGGCGCGCCCGAACGAACGATGCCACAAGGGAGAAAACAGAAAATGGGCTACCCGAACGTGCACAAGGCACCTGGGCGGTCACAACTTAGCAAAACTAATATGCGGGCACCCTCGAACGAAACGGCCCAGCCCAAACACACCCAGTCGGGCGATGTCACACGGCGCAGCATGGCGAACGATGCCATAGGGGAGAAAACAACAAACGGGCCCCTCGAACGTGCATAAGGCACCTGGGCGGTCACAACTTAGCAAAAATTATACGAGTGCCCTCAAACGAAATGGCCCGACCCAAACGCGCTCGGTCGGGGACCTCACATGGCACGACATGACACGCCCGAAAAAACGATGCCACAAGGGAGAAAATAGCAAATGGGCCACCCAAACGTGTACAAGGCACCGGGGCGGTCACAACTTAGCAAAACTGATACTGGCGCCCTCAAACGAAATGGCCCGACCCAACCCAAACGCGCCCGTTCGAGCGACCTCACACGACGCGACACGAAAAATGATGCCACAGGGGAGAAAATGGAAAACGGGCCTCCTGAACGTGCACAAGTCACCCGGGCAGTCACAACTTAGAAAAACTAATACGGCCACCCTAGAACAAAACGGCCCAACCCGAACGCGCCCGATCGGATCGCGACCTCACACGACGCGCCCGGATGAATGATGCCACAAGGGAGAAAATGGAAAATGGGCCGCCCAAACGCACACAAGGCACCCGAGTAGTCACAACTTAGAAAAAATGATACGCTGGCACCCTCGAACGAAACAGCCCGGCCCGAACATGCTCGGTCGAGTGACCTCACACAGCGCGACACGAAAAATGATGCCACAGGGTAGCAAATGGAAAATAGGCCACTCGAATGTGCACAAGGCACCTAGGCAGTCACAACTTAGTAAAACTGATACAGGTGCCCTCGAACGAAACGGCCCGACCTGAACGCGACCGGTCGAGCGATCTCAAATGGCGCGACATGGCACGCTCGACTGAATGATGCCACAAGGGATAAAATGGAAAACGGGCCACCTGAATGTGTACAAGCTGGCACCCAGGTGATCACAACTTAGCAAAACTGATACGGGCGCCCTCGAATGAAACAGCACGACCCGAATGCGCTTGGTCAGGCGCCCTCACACGGCGCAACACGGCGCGCCCGACCGAACGATGCCACAAGGGAGAAAATGGCAAACGGGCCACCCAAACGTGCACAAGGCACTCGGGGGGTCACAACTTAACAAAACTGATACGGGCGCCCTCGAACGAAATGACCCGACCTGAACGTGCCCGGTCGGACGAACTCACATGGCACGACATGGCGTGCCCGACCAAATGATGCCACAAGGGAGCAAACGACAAACGGGCCACCCGAACATGGACAAGGCACCCGGATAGTCACAACTTAGCAAAACTGATACGGGTGCCCTCGAAAAAAATGGCTTGACCTGAACGCGCTCGGTCAGGAAACCTCACCTTGTTGACACGGCACGCCTGACCGAATGATGCCACAAGGGAGCAAACGGCAAATGGGCTGCCCGAATGTGCAAAAGCTGGCACCCAGGCGATCACAACTTAGCAAAATTGATACACGCGCCCTCGAACGAAACAACCCAAACCAAATGCGCCCGGTTGAGCAACCTCACACAGCGCGACACGACACTCCCTAACGAACGATGCCATAAGGGAGCAAACGGAAAACAGGGCACCCAAACGTGCACAAGGCACCTGGGCGGTCACAACTTAGGGGTTAGAAGTTAGGGGCTAATGGGGTTAGGTTTTAGGGGGTTAGATGGGTTAGGGGTCGGGAATTAGGGTTTAAGGGGTTAGGGTTAAGGTTTTAATGGTTTAGGGTTTAAGGGGCTAGGGGTTAAGGGTTTATAGGTTTAGGGTTTATGGGGTTAAATGGGTTAGGGGTTTACTAGGGGTTTAGGGGGTTAAATGGGTTAGGGTTTAAGGGTTTAGGGGTTACGGGTTAAGGGTTTAGAGGTTTATGGTTTAGGGGTTAAATGGGTTAGGGTTTTAGAGGTTTAGGGGGTTAAATGAGTTAGGGGTTAAGGGTTTCTAAGTTTAGGGTTTATGGGGTTAATGGGTTAGGGGTTTAGGGGGTTAGGGGATTTAGCAGTTAAGGATTTTAGGGGTTAGAAGTTAGGGGCTAATGGGGTTAGGTTTTAGGGGGCTAGATGGGTTAGGGGTCAGGAATTAGGGTTCAAGGGGTTAGGGTTAAGGGTTTAATGGTTTAGGGTTTAAGGGGTTAGGGGTTAAGGGTTTATAGGCTTAGGTTTTAGGCGGTTAAATGGGTTAGGGGTTTACTAGGGGTTTAGGGGGTTAAATGGGTTAGGGGTTAAGGGTTTAGAGGTTTATGGTTTAGGGGTTAAATGGGTTAGGGGTTTAGAGGTTTAGGGGGTTAAATGTACAGAAGTTAAGGGGTTATAGGTTTAGGGTTTAGGGGGTTAAATGGGTTAGGGGTTTAGGGGGTTAGTGGATTTAGCAGTTAAGGATTTTAGGGGTTAGAAGTTAGGGCTAATGGGGTTAGGTTTTAGGGGGTTAGATGGGTTAGGGGTCAGGAATTAGGGTTCAAGGGGTTATGGTTAAGGGTTTAATGGTTTAGGGTTTAAGGGGTTAGGGGTTAAAGGTTTATAGGCTTAGGGTTTAGGGGGTAAAATGGCTTAGGGGTTTACTAGGGGTTTATGGGGTTAATTGGGTTAGGGGTTAAGGTTTTAGAGGTTTATGGTTTAGGGGTTAAATGGGTTAGGGGTTTAGAGTTTTAAGGGGTTAAATGGGTTAGGGGTTGGTAATTATTGTTTAAGGGTTAGGGGTTAAGATGATAGTTTCATTGGTCTCTGTTTGTGCACATTAGTTGCTTATTCTTTGAGTCTCAATGTAACAATTTTGTAAGTATTGTTGCTTGTTGCCATGTCTTATTTATTTATTAATTTATAGTATTTGTTAGCCATTGTTTTACATTTATTGATGAAAATTTCTATTGCACTAAAACCAAATTTATGTTCAATATCTAGTTTCGAACTCAGCCATAGCGTTGTCACACAATTTAAGTCCCGAGAATGGCCATCTGATGAAGTATTAGTAACTAGACTGCACCTCATGACTACTCCAGAAAATCTAATTAAGTTCGAGTGTCCCACAATCATGAGTGTAGAAAATTTGAATAACTGATATGTTATCCACCGATATTCTCCTGATCACACACTATTTTAACTTCATGCACAATACAGAATCTCTTCTACCATTGATCATTAATTGCGGAAATAAAAACAATCGCATGCTCACATTAAAACCATAAACAATCACACGTATGAACACAATATTTCATGGGAAAGCTTAAAGCTAAAAACCCCCAGCTATCTATATATTATATGTCATAGAGATTATATAACAATAATCATACAAAGCTCCTCACAAGCTCTTAGTACAATCTCCAATTGCTACACACTAATCAAGCTAGATCTAGCAAAACACATGCTCCAATCTCTACCACCTGATAGCCTGCCTCTACTACGCAATCAATGCTAAATAATGGCTCATAAATAACTTCAAACCACCTATATTGTACTACGCAATCCTCATTGGAATCTCCAATCACTGGTTGTTGCAAATCATGCAACAGTATAGTCACAACTGATAGTCACACTGCTCTTTCACCTATCTCTTCGTTGGTATCCACTGAAACTGTCCATGCACTAAAGTTAACTGATGTATTCTTTAGTTGATTAATGAGTTTATAATTAGTGAATTAATTAATAATTAATTCACAACACTCTCACTAGTGTATCAGTCAATTAGACTAGATACAACTAGCTCAACTATGTTTAGCTTAGTTAAACTGAACACAACTCCATTAACTTCCTCAATCAACTCCACCAAACTCTCTCACATGAGTTCTAACTTAATTATCCATGAAATAGCTCCACTTAACCCTTAGGAATAGCATAATTCCTTCTGTCAGCTCCTGTGCCACATCTGTGCACTTAACTGAAGTGCTCCAAGAGAATAAGATAATATTTATAGTCCAAATATTATTAAGAGCTAATAATATTCGACATATCTATTTTTAGACTAGCAATCTAAAAATAGATTCCGCCCAATATGTCTAAAAATAGAAGTCCATCTATTTTTTCCAACTTGACCAACCATCCACAAATAGCATCCTGCAACTCATAGAACATGATCCATATGTCTAAAAATAGACATAGCCTAAAAATAGACTTTGCGCCAAAAATAGCCTGCGGGCCCACTTAGTGAAGGCGACTTCTTTCCACTAAGCTCATCATCTTGTTGCAATCTCAACACTCCCTCTCAAAAAGATAAGGATTATCTGCCACCCCTATCCTGCCTCTGTGGTATTCGAATTTTCTCCTAGTGAGTGCCTTCGTCAAGATATCAGCATCCTGATCCTTCGTGGGAATGTATGGAAGTAACATGATCTTTCGCTGCACACAATCTCTGATATGATGATACCAGATGTCAATGTGTTTAGATCTATCATGAAATACTAGATTAACCAAGAGTTTAATGCAACTCTTATTATCACATTAAATCACAGTAGGATCTAAGTGTGAACCGAACAACCCGACCAGGATCTTCCTCATCCATATAGCCTCGCATGCAGCCAAACTCGCTGAACTATACTCGACCTCTGCTGAAATGAGTGCAATGGATCTCTGCTTCCTGCTGTACCAAGAAATTGCTATCAACCCGATACTAAAAATCCCTCCAGATGTGCTCTTTCTGTCTATTGGGCTCACTGCCCAATCTGCATCCGCGAAGCCACAGAGCTTCACCTCATCCTACTATTTGTACCATAATCCATATCTCGATGTGCCTCTGAGATATCTCAATACATGCTTGCCTTCCTTCCAAAAGAGCTTGGTAGGCTTAACCATAGCTTTTGAAAGCTGGTTAACAGCATAGCATATGTCGGGTCATGTATTGACCAGATACATAAGCAACCCCACCAACTGTTGATAAACAGTGGCAGCCACTACCTCTGCCGGAGTAGCATCCTCCTTCCTCCATCCACCAGGAAGAGGAGTATCAACATGCTTGCAACCATGCATGTTGAACTTCTCCAGTATCTCCTGGGCATACTTCCCTTGAGAAACAAACAGTCCATCACTGCGCTACCAAATTTCCAATCCCAGGAAATAATGAAGAAGGCCCAAGTCCTTCATCTCAAACTCCTTTGCAAGATCAACCTTGCATGAGTGTATCAACAATTCATCACCCATAAAAATCAAATCATCTACATAAAGTACAATGATCAGCAAGTTACCCTCCACCACAATCTGGTATAGGTTCGGATCTGCCTCACTCTTAGAGAATCCAAGTATGGTGAAATAACTGTCTATCCGTGTGTACCAAGCACGAGGTGCTTGTTTCAACCCATACAACGCTCTTTTGAGCCAGCACACATCTGACTCGCTGCTGAAGATCTTGAAACCTTTGAGTTGCTCTATGTACACCTCCTCCTCAATCACCCTGTTGAGGAACGCAGTCTTCACATCCATCTGATGAATGTGCCACCCCATCTGCGCTGAGAGAGAAAGAATCGTCCGTATGGAAGAATACCTTGTGACAGGTGCAAAGGTTTCCTCATAATCGATCCCCTCAATCTGTGAGAAGCCTCGAGCAACAAATCTTGCCTTGTACTTCTCCACACTCTCGTTAGCTTCTTGCTTCACTTTGTAGATCCATCTTGAACCCACCACTAATTTCCCTTCTGGCCTTGGGACAATCTCCCATGCATTTTTTTTGACAATCGAATCATACTCTTCCACCATGGCATCTACCCATGCAGGATCCTCCACAACTTCCTCGAAAGAGGATGGCTCTGTCAATATACACTTGCTCATAAGAGCCATGTATCCAGTATACCAGTCATGTGACTGTCTCTGTCTGCGCTGTGATGTAGGTTCTCCTACAACCTTCTCTGCATCTTGAGCTAGTCGCTCAGCTTCTGTAGTGCGCTTTCACCCTCTGATGCTTGGCACTGCATGAGTGGTATCTTCCACTCCATGAACCTCCTCTTATGGCTGATCCACATCCAGAAACTAATCCTTAGGAACTAATAGTTCCTCATCTACATGAAAGTATGGCTCCCTCTCAAGCGAACACTTCATGGATTTCTCCTCATGAAATTTGATATCCCGTCACACAATAGACTTGTGACTGTCTGGAAAATACACATGATAGTTGTGGGGTGTATGAGTGTACCCCACAAATATCCAAACCTCTGCAGTTGGCTCCAGCTTCTTCCTGGCATCCTTCGTCACATGAATGTAAACAGGTGAACCAAAAATCCTCAAATGGGAAATATCAGGCTTCTTACCAGAAAACGCCTCCTCGGGTGTACTCATGCCAAGTATCCTGTGAGGACAACGGTTTTGCACATAAACCGCAGTATTGCATGCCTTAGCCGATAGGTGTATGGGAAGGCCCTGATCATGCAACATCGCCCATGCAACACCCACATTCATTCTGTTCTTTCGCTCCGCAACCCCATTCTGCTGTCGGTTATGAGGTGCTATGAGCTCTATTCGAATTCCTTCTGCGCTGCAAAAGTCCTTGAACTCACCAGAATGAATTCACCACCATTATCATTCCTAAGAGCCTTCACTTGCTTCCCTGATTATTTCTCAACCAGTGCCTTGAACTCACAGAACTTTGAGTATGTCTCGCTCTTCTTCTGCATGAAGAAGATCCATCACTTACTAGAAAAATCATCAACAAATATCACATAGTACCTGTGCTTTTCTGTCGAAGCTACTGAGAAAGGTCCACACATGTGTGTGTGAATTCTCTCAAGGATCGTCATGGCATGACTATCCTTCTCGTGAAAGGTGGCTTTCACAAATTTTCCCAAAGTACATCCCTTGCACTGATCTAACTGCGAAAGTGTACCTTTGGGAAGCCCAGTAGAAATCTGCTGCAGTATCTTCAAAGCTCCATGGTGAAGGTGGCCCAATCTCTGGTGCCACAGCTTGCCATCATCCCAGCTCAACACTCCTTCTACCTTGCCTGCCATTGCTGTGCAACCATCTACCTGAAATTGATAAAGGTTCTTAACTCGAACCCCTATCCTCCGGGTCTCACCAGTTGCCTTACTACGCAGGAAAGCCTTTCCCTCGCTAAAGAAAACATCATATCCCTTGTCTTCTAACATGGTCATCGAGATCAGATTCTTCTTCAATCCTGGAACATGCATCACTTCCTTCAATATGAAGGGTTTACCAGACTCCCTCTAAAAGGAAATGGTACCGATACCAGTCGCACTGTATCTACCATCATCGCCCATCTCAATGTGCACTCCAAGGTAAACAAATCTTTGTCTCTGGTCATATGAAAAGACACACCACTGTCAAGAAACCACACTGAACCCATCACACTTGAGACCAAGCATGCGATGAGAGAAAATCCCAGCTCAAACTACGAGGCTAAGGCCTCTCCAGCTACAGATCCAGCAGCATGCTTATTTTTCTTCTTCTGTGGACAAATAGTGGCGTAATGTCCATGTTGGTGACAGTGAAAGCACTTCACCTTGGACATGTCTTGCTTCTTGCCTTTCACACCGGATTGAGAAGCATTCTTCTTGCTCTTCCCCTTCCTTTCTTTGGCATTCAAAGCGCAATTTTCTTCATTTGAGTTCTTTGATGAAGATCTGTCCCTGGTACTCTGCCTTATATCCTCTTGCACAAGATCCGACCAAAGTCGCTCCCATCTTGGCAATTTCTCCCGACCATTGACAAAGTCTTGATAGGAATGCCAACTCTTCGAAACCCCAAGGAGAGCCAAGCTCACCAAGTCCTTGTCATCAAAAGTGTCCCCCACACTTCCCAGCTCATCCCTGCATTGGATGAACTTCGTGAGGTACTTGGGCATACTGTCGCCTTTCTCCATTTTTATGTTCCTGAGTTTATCCTTGAGCACCAACTTCCTCTGGTCACTCTTGCTTTGAAAAAAATCTGTCAAAGCTTTCCACATCAAGAATGGAGAAGCTTTACCATGAAGGCTAGACACTATGTGATCCTTCACACCTTCTAACAGAATCCTTTGACACTTTGTTGTCTTCTTTTGCCATGCGTCAAGTATGACAACATCACTAGAAGTAGGTTTTGGAATTTCTGCATCTATGAACTCCTTCAACCCATTGTCATCCAGCACCATCTCCATCCTGTCCTTCCATGCAATATAATTCAATCTTCCCTCAAGGGCATACTCCAATTTCAATCCGTTGAAAGACATCTCAACTTCGACACCAAGAAAACACTACTGCAAATTCAAATTCCACCAGCTCAAAAAAACTCAACCGCTTCAATGTTTTGCAATTTCTCCAATGATCAATATCACTCTGATACCATGTAGAAAATTTGAATAACTGATATGTTATCTACCGAGATTCTCCTGATCACACACTATTTTAACTTCATGCACAATACAAAATCTCTTCTACCATTTATCATTAATTGCAGAAATAAAAACAATTGCATGCGCACATTAAAACCATAAACAATCACACATATGAACACAATATTACATGGGAAAGCTTAAAGCTGAAAACCCCCAACTATCTGTATATTATATTTCATAGAGATCATGTAACAATCATCATACAAATCTCCTCACAAGCTCTCAGTACAATCTCCAATTGCTACACATTAATCAAGCTAGATCTAGCAAAACACATGCTCCAATATCTGCCACCTAATAGCCTACCTCTACTTCACAATAAATGTTGAAGAATGGCTCATAAATAAATTTGAACCACCTTGCTTGTACTGCGCAATCCTCATTGGCATCTCCAATCACTAGTTGTTGCAAATCATGCAACAGTATAGTCACAACTGATAGTCACACTGCTCTTTCACCTATCTCTTCACTGGTCTCCACTGAAATGCACTGAAGTTAACTGATGTATTCTTTAGTTGATTAATGAGTTTATAATTAGTGAATTAATTAATAATTAATTCACACCACTCTCACTAGTGTATCAATCAGTTAGACTAGATACAACTATCTCAACTATGTTTAGCTTAGTTAAACTGAACACAACTCCATTAACTTCCTCAATCAACTCCACCAAAATCTCTCACATGAGTTCTAACTGAAGTATCCATGCAATAGCTCCACTTAACCCTTAGGAATAGCATAATTCCTTCTGTCAACTCCTGTGCCACATATGTGCACTTAACTAAAGTGCTCCAAGAGAATACGATAATGTTTATAATCCAAATATTATTAAGAGCTAATAATATTCGACATATCTATTTTTATACTGGCAATATAAAAATAGATTCCGCACAATATGTCTAAAAATATAAGTCCATATATTTTTCCAACTTGACCAACCATCCACAAATAGCATCCTGCAACTCATAGAATATGATCCATATGTCTAAAAATAGACTTTGCGCCAAAAATAGGCTGCGGGCCCACTTACTGAAGGCGACTTATTTCCACTAAGCTCATCATATTGTTGCAATCTCAACAATGATAAATTTGGCTCTTATACTCTTTCTGCACCTGACTGTGTCCTAGAAATACCCTTGTTTATTGCAAAAACGTCCTAACATTTTCGACCTTGTCCCTTAACAGATCAAGGAAACATATGTGACTGAGAGGAATGGAAAGCACTACAAAGTTGAAGAGAGTAAATAAGACTAAGATTGTTTAAAGGATAAGCTTGAATTAGAATGTAGCAGTGTTGAAACAAATAAAATTTGTCCCAAACAAATAATTGATAATGTGAAACCTTCTTCTGTACCAGTCAAGCAAGACTACATTCATGTGAGAGAAAGAAGAGGCCAAGCGACTGATAGGCATAGCCTGGAAGATAGGGTATGGTTTCCTCTTTTTGATGAAATATGTGATTTAAATTTTGTCTATCGAAGATTAACCACTTTAACCTTGCCAACAAGGCGGAATTAACCCAATCGTAGGTCCCAATATGTCATGATATATATGAAATCTAGATATATATGAGAAGGAATAATAAATACATAGATTGATAGAGGTGGCGAGACAAGGGGAGTCACAAGGGAGAGATGGAGATAAACTGAAAGAGAGAGGAGAGAAGGAATGGAGAGAGAGAGAGGGAGAGGAGTGAGAGAGGTAGAGAAGGGTAAGAGAGGGAGATAATGACACAAAGATGGAAGGGGGGCAGAAAGAAGGATAGAGGGAGGGATATAGTGAGAGGATTGGAGGGTAGAGAGAGAGAGAGAGAGAGAGAGAGGGAGACTGGGGAAGAGAGAGGGAGGTATAAGGAGAGAAAGGGAGAGAGAAGAAGAACAAGAGATAGGACTTAAGAGAGAGGAACCAGTATCATAGAAGAAAGAATATGTGACCAAATTACTCTATATGGAGATGGGAGATAGGGGCACCCTACCTACCTACTAAATGTCTGAACCAAATGTGGAGCAAATAGCAAATGGGCCACCCGAACATGCTGCCCGACCAAACGATTCCAAAAGGGAGCAAATGAAAAATGGGTCGCCCGAACATGCACAAGGCACCCGGGTGGTCACAACTTAGCAAAACTAATACGGGCGCCCTCAAACCAAACAGCCCGACCTGAACGCGCCCAGTCGGGTGACCTCACACGGTGCGACACAGCGTACCCAAATGAATGATGCCACAAGGTATCAAATGAAAAACGGGCCACCGGAACGTGCACAAGGCACCCGGGCAGTCACAACTTAGCAAAACTGATACGGGCGCCCTCGAACGAAATGGCCCGACCCGAACGCGCCCGGTCGGGCAACCTCACACGGTGCGACACGATGCGCCTGACCAAACGAATATGCCATAAGGGAGAAAACAGAAAATGGGCCACCCGAATGTGCACAAGGCACCCGGGCGGTCAAAAATTAGCAAAACTGATACGGCCACCCTCGAACAAAACGACTCGACCCGAATGCGTCCAGTCGGGCGACCTCGCATGGCGCGACACGACGCGCCCGACCGAACGATGCCACAAGGGAGCAAATGGAAAATGGGCCGCTCGAACGTGCACAAGGTACCTGGGCGGTCACAACTTAGTAAAACTTATACAAGCGCCCTCGAACGAAATGGCCCAACCTGAATGCGCCCGGTCGGGCGACCTGATCACAAGGTGCAACACAATGCGCTTAACCGAATGATGTGACATGGGAGAAAATAGAAAACCGGCTGCCTGAACGTGCACAATGCACCCGAGCGGTCACATGGTGTGACACAACACGCCCGAACGAACGATGCCACAAGGGAGAAAATGGCTAATGGGCCACCCGAACGTGAACAAGGCACCCGGGCAGTCACAACTTAGCAAAACTGATACAGGCGCCCTTGAACGAAACGGCCCGACTCGAACGCGCCCGGTTGGGCGAACTCACACGGCGCGATCTCATATAAAATAATGATTCACGACCTTTAATTTAATTGTAACAAAAAATACCTTATACATAACAACAATCCTTCATTCCTTATATTCCCATAGTGCTGGGGATATTAGGAACAAAAATTGAAGTAGATTTAGTGAGGAATATATATTTCATGACCTTTGACATCGCATCCTTCCATCATATGTCCACTTATACTTACCCTTGCATGAATACCTTTTGAATTATTCATTTTCTATTTAAAATAAATATCCATTGATCTTTGAACAACATAACAACCCTAATTCACTTTTTCATTCACTTTCTATTTTGAGGGTATGCTATTATATTTTTTCTCTTATACTTGTGAGGTCCCTTGGACAATGTATTCATATAGATGTAATACTTTTTAAAGGATGATGAATTTGGTTGTTTATTAGTCCCTAACCATGGAGTATTTTAGTAACTTATGTTTGACTTGTATAGTTGGTTCTTATGCTCATCTTACACACCAAATGTCAAAAGGTCAAACCTATGCTGAGATATGCTTATCATGTTTTTTGTTTCCACAAAATATTTCACCCAGGCTTAGCTCTTTTGGAAATACACTTTTGCTTTTGGTTTCTATTTCAATGCATCCTCTACTTCTTATTAAAATGAGTGGCTTATTTATTCTAGAGAATATTATTATATGGTTTTGCATAAATGCAATTTTATTGCTTGTAATTATTGTAACACCAATTTTTTTTTTTTCTTTTTCTGTTGTTGGTGATGTAGGGTCTATAACAACTTAGGAATATAACATACATTTCAATAATTTATTATGTGTTCCGAGTCTTTGTTGCAACCTTCAATTAAAATATCAAATCACTCATTCAAGTAAGGGTAGAATAGTATAGTTTTCATCTCACCAAGTTGTAATCAAGGATTTAAAAGATCCCAAGCATGTCCTAGCCTTTGGGATAATATACCAAAATGTGCAAGTTTTCATGTATACTTGTGTAATGTAAATTTTTTGATGTATAAGCATGTTTTACAACAAAACAAAAATCATTATCCAATAATGTAATACTCATTATATCCAAATAAATCATATTTATATAAACAAAATGTTAAATAATCTAATGTTTTCATATTCAAATGTTGAACAATTGTTAATAAAGTAATACTTTACATGTCCACGAATGTAATTGTTTTTCATGTCCAATTTTGTTGTCCAACCAAACAAATGTTATCCAATGATGTAATATTTATTATATCCAAATAAATCATATTTATATTAATAAAAGGTTAAATAATACAATGTTTTTCATATTAAAATGTTGTGTTGTTTAAACGTCGGTCTTGCGACGCTTCGGAGAAACTGTCGGAAAAGCGAAGTTTCTCATATAGACGCCAGTATTGTGACGTTTGGCTTCACAATGTCGCAAGACCGATGTCTATATGAGAAACATCGCTTTTCCAACGATTTCTCCCAAGCGTCGCAAGATCGACGAATGTGTAGGCTACGTCGCAATTCTGACGTTTCGTCTCATAAACGTCGTAAGACCGACGAAGTGTTTAAAATGTCGTAATTCCGATGAAAAACATAAACGTCGCAAAAGTCACGATACCCCTAAACATCGGTATAGCGACGATTTGTGGTGAGATTTCAAAATTTGATAGAAATTGGGGAAATTTCCGACATTACGACAAACGTTTCGGAACTAAAGTGTCAGAATTTCCGCCAAATGTACTAGTGTATAACCTTCTTTAAGCATGAAACATCGAAAACTAGATGCACTCATTAAAAAGCAGGAAGCTCCAATTTGTATGCCATAGTACCAATATTTTGCAACACCTTGTAAGTACCATAGTACTTTGGCGATACTTTATTATCCTTCTTAGATTGCTTGATGGACATTTGTTTGTATGGTTGTAGCCATAAAAATATCCAGTCTCCTACATCAAAACTTCTCTCGTTGCGATGTTGATCTTCTTGTTGTTTCATTTGATTTTGTACCAAATTTAGGTTATCCTTTAAGAGTTGGAGAAATTCTTTTTAATGCTCGATGTGATCTTCCACTGCTTGAACCTTAGAATTTTCTCTTAAATATGATGTGATGGACAGTGGATGATATCCATAAAGTGCCATAAATGGGGTCATTTTTGCTACAGTATGGAAGGAAGTGTTATACCACCATTCAGCGAGAGGTAACCACTTGACCCATTTTGTTTGTTAATCAGATACAAAACAATGAAGATATCCTTCCAAACATTTATTGACTAACTCATTTTAACCATCAAATTGAGGATGATAAGATGAGTTATGAGCTAGTTGATTACCCAAACAAGAAAATAATTTTGTCCAAAAATTTCTAGTAAAAATGGGATCTCTGTTGTTTACAATAAGCTTTGGGTTTCCATGTAGCTTTTGAATTGTTTCCATAAATGTAGTAGTAATTGTACTTTCCTTAAATGGATGAAATAATGCACAAAAGTGTCCATACTTGGTAAGTCTATCAACCACCACCATGATGACACTATTTCCTTCGGAATTAGGTAAAACTGTGATAAAATCCATTGAAATCTCCTCCCAACATTGACTTGGAATGGATAAAGGTTGTAGAAGACCCGGGGTATTAATTATCTCAACTTTATTTTGCTAGAAAACCAAGCATTCTACCACAAACCTTTGAATATCAGATTTAAGGCCATCCAAAAGAAATTATTTCTTCACCCTATGTTAATTTTTTAAAAATACTAAGTGTCCTCCTAAAGGAGAAGTGTGCAATTCCAAAAGAATATTTTGTTTTATTTGGGAATTATTACAAATATATAAGTGATCTTTGTACCATAAGGAATCATTTTTCCAACTAAATATATCATATGTACTAGGATCTTGCTACAACTTTTGAATGAGTGTGCACATTTATTCATCCTTCTTCCATTCATCCCTTGTTTCAGTTATCTAATCTGGTTGGATAATAGAAATGGCACAAAGCAATGCTTCCACCTCTTTATTCTTTCTTGTGAGTGCATCTGCAACAACATTTAGCTTCCCTTTTTTGTAGATGATTTCAAAGTCATAACCCAACATCTTTGTGACTCATTTTTGCTGCTCTTCTGAAGATAGTCTTTGTTCCAAAAATTGTTTAAGTCTATCATGATCATTTTTTACCTTGAAGTGTCTTCCCATTAGGTAAGGCCATCATTTATTTAGTGCATGTAGTATTGCTAACATTTCCTTCTCATAAATAGCTTTCTGTAAATACTTTCCTTTGATTAGATGACTTTCAAAAGAAATGGGTCTTGGTTCTTACATTAAAACTGCACCAATTCCATTTTTTGAGGCCTCACATTCCACAATAAAGGTTTTTGTGAAGTTTGTCGTAGCTAAGACCGGTGTTGGGCACATTACCTCTTTAAGATGTTCAAAGGCCTTAGTTGCTTCAGGATTCCATGAAAATTCATCTTTCTTCAATAATGTTGTTAGAGGTGCTGCTATTCTCCCATAATTCTTAACAAACTTGCGATAATACCCTGTTAACTCGAGAAATCCTAGAAATTACTTTATGGTTGTGGGGAATTTCCATTCCTTAATGGCTTTAATTTTGTTCGGGTCTACCTTAAAACCCTCGTGAGATACAATATGACCCAGATATTCCACCTCTTGTACTCCAAGGAAACATTTCGATGTTTTTGCATATAATTGTTTCTCCTCCAATAGTTTGAGCACCCTGTCAACATGTTGAACATAATCCTTCCAAGACCTGTTGTAGATTAGTACATCATCAAAAAATACTAGCACAAATTTTCTAAGGAAGGGTTTGAAAATGGAATTCATCAACCCTTGAAATGTAGTAGGTGCATTGGTAAGGCCAAAAGGCATGACCAAAAAATCATAATGACCCTCATGAGTTTGAAATTTTTTTTTAGGAATATCTTTAGTCTTCATTCTAATTTGATGATACCCTAAACAAATATCTAACTTGGTAAAATAAATTTCTCTATGTAATTCATCCAATAATTCATCAATCGAGGAATGGGAAATTTATCTTTAATAGTTAGCTTATTGAGCTCCCTATAATCTGGAGACATGCACAATGATCCATCCTTCTTGTGCACCAATAATACTGGAGAAGAGAAATAACTTTAACTAGGTTTAATTATACCATCCTCTAACATTTCTGCAATCATACATTCAATTTTCATATTTTGGACATAAGGATATCTATAAGGCATGATGTTTGGAGGAATTCTTCCTAGAATAAAATTAATAGCATGATCATGATCACAAATAGGTGGGAGTCCTTTGGGAGTTTCAAACACCTTGGAATGATTTTCCAAGACTTTTTGGAGATCTAGAGAAATAGATGATTTTGATGTTGGAACTTCTAGTGAGAATAATTGTGCAATTATGCCTCATTGTTCTTTCTTCAGAAGATTTTTCATTACATTAGAGCTTGTTATCCTTGCTGACTTCCCTACGATACCTGGTAATTTTACTTCCTTTCCTTCCAAAAAAAAATTCAAGAAAATTTCTTGAAAATTAAAAGCTACTGTCCCCAAAGATTGTAAACATTGTACTTGTAGTACAACATCAGCACCTCCCACTGGAATGGAAAGAATTGGACTATTCAATACATATTCCCCCATGGTTAGCTTGATATTATGGCATTTTACAAAGAAATTTATAGTTCCTCCATTTGCAACCATCACTTGAAATTTTGGTGCTGGGTATAGGAAACAATTCAATTCCTTGGCTACCTTACAGTGAATAAAATTATGGGTACTACCAAAATCAATCAACACTATTACCTTTTTCTTCTTGATATGTCCTTCTATCTTGAGAGTTTGAGTGGTAATTCCTGCCAATGCATTACACAATATGGTCAAACTCATTTCTTCTTCTTCTAGGGTTGGTTCCAGGTGTATATCCTCTTCTTTTGAAGTTTCAAGTTCATTTTCTTCCTCCTCTTCACAATCTATGTAAAATAATTTCTTCTCAGCACCCTTATGACCTTCAGTGTATTTTCTATCACAACTGCAACAAATCCATTTTTCCCTTTTTTCTTCCAATTTTTATGGTGTCAACCTTAAAGGTTGTGGAAGTCTAGGAGTAGCAACACTTCCATCCTTATAGATGTGAGTGGTAGGCTTCCTTGTCATCATTATTTTACATTCAATTTTTATTTCCAACCTGAATGCCTTCTCCAATGAATCAGGTTCCCAAACACGAACCTCATGTTGGATGTTATCCTTTAAATTCCCTATGAAGACATCAATCATTTATTCTTCTAGAATATCAGTTATCCTTATATTCAATTTTGGAAGTCCTCAGTGTGATTAACCACTGAACCCTTTTGTTTTAGATTTATTATTTGTCTAAAAAAGGTGTTGCTCTTTGTATCTTCATAATGTGCTATCATTTCCTCCGTAAAAATTGACCAAGTGACAATTTTTTTATGGGAGAAAATCCATTGATACCATACAAATGTATTTTTTTCTAAATATAAAGTTGCAATGCGTACCTTTTGTGTGTTTTGCACATTATTGAAATCAAAATATTTCTCCATCTGTAGTATCCATGTTACGGGATCCTTTCCATCAAACTTCCTCATATCGATCTTTGGAATATCGTGGGTATTTCATCCAAAATTAGAGTTTATGAAATCACAATTAACATTTATTTTGTTCTCATAATGAGTTTCCTCTACTATATTTTCACCATTAGGAAACATTTCTTGTATCAACTTTGTCAAACCTTCCATGTCTGCTTTTAGATCATTCTTCATGTTTTCCATTTTTTCATCGATATTAGCTTCCATGTCATCCATCTTAGCTTCCATGCCAACTTCCATGCCATCCATATTGGCTTACACGCCTTTCTTCAAACCATCCATATTATCTTCCACGCCTTTCTTAAAACCATCCATATTAGCTTCCACGCCTTTCTTCAAAACTTCCATTTCATTTTGTGTTTCTCTTTGCGAGAGTGAAATTTGGTGCACTTTCTCTTGTAATTTTGAAATGTCATGTTGCACTTCTTCATCTTCCTAAGTAATAGCAGATCCTTCTAAAGGCTTAATGGGTGTGAATTTTTTTTAGGGGGAATTTTAGAACCCAATAATGATATATATTCTACAATATTCCCTTAGATTCAATTCAAATTGATTTTTCAAACAAGACTTATGCAATTTGAAAAAAAATACACACCTTTTTCTTGATTTTGGGGAGCTAGACATTGAAACTGAATTATCTCTATGGTTTCAGATCTTCAATATCTGAAATTTGGTCCTACAGTATCCCTATGAATCATCTTTTGAATGCCACAGGTCTGACCTGATTTGAATTTTTCAAGGAAAATTTATGCCCAATCCCCCACAATGACCTAATTATGGACTGATTCAGTAGAGTTAAATTGTACGGCATGCCACGTGTCACTGTTTCCTCCTTCGGCTCTGAAATTGATACACAGGAAGCTACATTTTGTGTACCTACGGCCTCTTTTTACAGAATTCCAACCCAATGCTCATAGAGAGAGTTATGACGATTTTCCCACAATCACCTCTTTGAGATAAAATTTGAGAGCCTAAACAAACCCCAACTTCGACAAATCATATCTTCGAAAATATTGCGAAACAAGATCTAAAATTTTTACATGAGGTTCCTCAGGAGTTCGGCTTCTCGTGATTAAAAATTTAGCTTCTGATCCTTGATAGAAAAAACGTTATAGCTAAAATTCCACGATGACTTTTTTGGAGTACTGAAACCAAAGAATCCAAAGCTTTGATACCAAATGTTATGAAACCGGCTCCAAAAATAGAAGAAAAGATAGATCAATGCCTTAGAATAAACCACTTCAAGGGGGAAACCTCCTTTACATTACATAAATGAACAATTCTTGGACAATACAAATGAAAAAACCTCCTTCTATATATAAGATTCCATGTGGTCACAATATAATCCTAGCTGACCTAACAATAATAATGTAAGGGCACAATAATAACAATATTGGGGTTACATGGGTACAAAAATAAAAATAAGGGGGATACACTAACAAAAATAAGGGACTACACTAGTAATATAGGGACCTAACAGGAGTCCTCAAGAAACCAGGTTGGAGCCTATGCCAGAGATAGGGTTGGAGCCCTAGAGTTTGTTGCCTCAAAATTGACAAGGTTGGAGCCTGGGGAAGTCCAAGTCGGTGCTTGTCATAATAAAGGTTGAAGCCTTGGATGTCCAAGTTAGTGCTTCGAAAATATAGGTTGGAGCTTGGGTGATTGAATATTAGTGCCTTCATCTAGGGTTGGAACCCTACATATATTATACTTGTTTTATTTAAAATTAATAATTTATTCTTATTGTTCATTTTGTGTTCTAAATATAAGTGATTTAACTGGTCAAAATAAAAATTGAAAATAAATATTGATTCAACCCCCTCTCAGTATTTCCAACAATTTTTATCACAGCTAGTACCTTCATTCAAATCCTAACAACTTGAAGGTTGATCATTAGAACACAAATGGCAAAGCCAAGGAATAAAGTCCCCAAAGCATGTGAAAATTTCTCTTCCTCAGTTAAGAATTCAAATGTAAACTAGGTCAAAAAAGCTCCATTGTTCAATGGAAACTTTGATATATGGGAGGCAATAATGAGGAATTTCTTGAAGACTCAAGGAATTGATGTTTGGAAATCAGTGATTACTGATGATATGATGGATGAAGAATCCAAGGAGTACAATACAAGAGCAATGAAGGCAATTTTTAATGGGCTACCAAATTCTATTAAGGCCAATTTTGAAAAATGTTCATCAGCAAAAGTCATATGGGACAAAATTAATGATATTCAATCAAAAGGAGCATTGACAATGATCTCTAGTCAATAATATGATGGAAAATAATAAATAAGTCTAGAATCCATCAAGGAAACTAAAGATAAGAGAGATGACAACAAGGCTAAATAAGACCTAGAAGATGAAGAGAACAAATAAGAGTTTGAAGAAGATCTCCTAAATAAACTTATGGCTTCCATGAAAGATATTAATAGGTTGAAAAAGGAAAATGAGGAACTTAAGAAGAAAGCGCAAGTTTGTGATCAAAACAAGACAAGGAAGGAAGTTGACCTTTTCAAGCTTCAAGTTCAAGAAAGAGATGAAGATCTCGCCAAAATTAAGGATGAATTTCATCAAAACAAAACAAAGCATCATGAAGAAGTCATATCCATGAACAATCAATTGGATAAGGCAAAGAAAAGGGAAGAAACTTTTTCAAACCACCTTGAACAAAGACTTAAGAGCTTGAACAAATTTGAAGCATAGATTGGTCAATACAAGGAAGAGGTCTCCTCTCTTAGGTCTCAAGTCTAAGAAGAAAGGAAACAAGCGCAAGGAGTTGAGAAGGTGTTGGAATATTTGGCATTCATAGAAGGACAAGTTGATAAAGCATAAAAGGAGAGAAACACCATGGTATGCCAACTTAAGGAAAAGGATGAAGAAATATTCAAAATAAAATAAAACATCAATGTTCTCAATGCCAAAGCATGTGAAGCTACAAAAATGATAGAAGAAATGGAGAGTAGTATAGTAAAGGAAAATGAAGAAACCTTCATAATTAAATTGAATATCATCTCCCTTAAAATCGAAGCACATGAAGAAACAAGGATGATGGAAGAAATGAAGAAGAAAATAATCATGAAAGATGAAGATTGTGAAAAATGGAAAGGATAAATTTTCACTATTAAAAAGGAAGTTGTCTCGCTAAATAAGACCTTTAAAAGCACTCAAACCCTATATGGAATACTAAGTCATCAAATATCTCCTCTTGATAAATCAGGTATTGGATATGCAGGTGAACCCTCAAGCAAGAATGATAATGTGTCAAACAACAATGTTGTGAGGAAGCCAAGAAGAAATGATACTCCCAGTTCCAGCAAAGGCAAGAGTCAAGATGACATTAGAAGAAACCCTACTCCAAGGAGACTTAAAAATGATGTCAAGAATACAAAAGGAAATGAATATCGTCAAATAATCCCAAGGCAAAAAAACTTCAAACGTACTTCAAGGAAATATTCATCTCCCAGGTACCAACGTATATTTCTTGGTTATTTCTATTCTTGTACAAACTTTGGACACGTGGAAAAATAGTGTAGGGCATATGGAAAAGAAAAATATTATGGTCCCTGTCAATCTCCTAAAAGAAATTTTGGAAGAAGAAGTCATGATTTCTTATTCATGAGAAATACAGAGTTCTTCAATTGCCATAACATTGGACATATGGCACATGATTGTAACTTGTCTTGGGCCCCTACACAAGCTAGAACCATGCCAAAAAGGAACACAAGTATGGAGAAAGAAGCAAGTTGAATCCAAAAGTCCCTGGAACTCTCCATCCAACAACACATGTTTTTTACTTGATGAAGTCATCCTTGATATTCCAAGTATTTGATGATGAGACTCTGCCAGAAAATATACAATGCATATAGTTAAGGGGAGTTTTGTGATTCTTGAGCATTCTTGCAAAAGCTATCTATGAATGGGCTCTATAAAATACTCGAAGAGTTAAACATAGACAATCTTGATAGATCATATCTTGGAAGTAAATCCATTTAAGAAAAACATGATATTATAATGATTCCTTCTACTTGATCACACAAGGTGAGAAATCCTTCATGAGCTAAAGGAATTTGTGAAGATAGGGGGAGATGTTTCATCACATGAAGAAATGTAAACACATCTATCATGAACCACATTTCTAGGAAGAGAACCATGATGGGGGGAGAAACATGAAGAAGGATGATAGGGGGAGTTCTTGGGTACCCCATTTTCCATTGATGTCAAAGGGGGAAAAAATGTTGGAAGGGAAAGAATATTGCCATCAATGAAAAAGTGGGAGATTTTTGGTCCAAGTTTTTCGTTGATGTCAATATGGAATTGGAAAATATGTCAAAATTCTTGAGATTCCTTGTTCAAGATGACGATACCATGAATCTTCGTTGATACCATCAATGAAGATATGACGAAGAAGCCTAGAACCAACATGATGTCAAGATGGAAAATATTCTTAAGGTGCCAAGTGTCAATCATGTACCTTGTTTGGTAACCTACAATACTACACTTTATGGTGCTAGTCATGACATGGTTGGAAACTATATGATGACATGAAGGACATGAATCTCTCTGGATGGCATATTAATGGATGTTGCACTTTGACATATGGATGACATATCAATGCACTATTACATGAAGTGGATGCTACACTATCATTATGGAATGAATGATATTGATGACACACTATGATAAATAACTTGGAGTCATAACAATGAAGAAGCCCTAATGATCTTGCTATCCTAATTACCTTCTGAACTAAAAATTTCAAGAGAAGTCACAAATAAAATTATTTTGGACAACTTGGAGGCATATTTCCACTATAATTTCTATACCATATTAAATAGGACTTTTTACTCTTTCTAATGAGCACTTACTTGCCCCTAAAATCCCAGTGGTTGATGAGATTTAAAGTTAAGAAAATTAATTCTGAGCCAACCTGTGCTTGCCTACTCATGTCAGCCCTTTACCCAATAGTCACATCTTTTCGTGAGGACATACTACTATAAATATGTGGCTAGGGTACTCTCATTTCCATAGAATAGATAATTTGGATGCTTCTAAAGTTTTGGTGAAGATTAATCATAGAAGTACAGAACAACAAGTTGTGATCTAAAGGCCGAGAAGGAGAGAACTTAAAATTTTTTTGGGTGACCTATGTCAAGGGTTGTGTACAAATTTGAGACAAGATAATACTATAGAACTTGTGGAACCTCAGAACAATACTTCAGTCCACCTACAACAAATCACAATCCATGACAAAACACTTCGGATCACCTACAAAATTTATGTTTTGACTTTGAGCACCCTCGGACTAGTGTTACAGAGCTTTGAACCAGAATTATGAGCTCAGATCTGTGAATCTTGGGCATGTAATTTAGCCTCTTACACTCTGATACTAGGGAACTTCTGTGGAAATATTCAACCCTCTTATTAGGCTTTTTTGGTGCAAAGTTTGGTATTGTGATCTCAGATTGATTTGGAGCTCCGATTTGCAAGTTTGTTGTGAAGATATTTTTGTGAAGCTCGAATATATGGGAGGAGCTACAGAAATTGGTGGAGATTTTACATTGTGATCAATTACCTCTTTGAAAGTGGAGACTTATAGTTCAGATTATTGACCTGTTAACTTAGTTTGAGAAGAGCTCAGACCTTGGACAATTAATTTCTTCAGACCTCTATACTGTGAAGAACTCATGAAGAGTTTAGTGGCATGAAATATCTTTGAACTGTGAAGGGGTTGCATTAGTTAGTTACAAGCCTTAACTAGGACCATACTTATATTGCAACAAGAACAGTCCTAAAACAAAGTAAAGATTTTGGACTAGTCACATACTATATACAACCCTGTGACTACATGAAGAAGCTTGGAAAGTCACCGTTATAGCTTGAATTTGTGGAGTAGTCTAAGAAAAGTGAGAATTTTCTGGTGTGCCTTGTTCTAGCACTAATACTAGTAATTGGTTAAGGCTTGAACAATGGTTTTGGGCATCATATCTGGAGCAGTCCCGAGATAGAATTATGATAGATTTTGGAGTAACATTAGAAGACATATGGATACCAATTGAAGACATCTTGAAGCATCTATTGAAGGAGCATTGATTCTTGGAGAATATCTAGTATTGTTGGAGGTCTCTTGAAGTCCAGTGTGTAGATTTGACTTGTTGATAATTGCAAAATTGGGCTACCTTTTGAATACACCTTGAAGGTCTTGGATATATTATTGATGTGTTAAAGCAATCCATTGGGAAAAATATTGAGAGGGGGGGTAGGTGAATCAGTATTTATAGCTCACTGAAAACTTTTACCTTTTTCTTTACTAAATTCAATACATGACTTTAATGAACCCAACTTGCATATACACGCAGATATACCAACGAAACTTTCATATACTGAAATAAATTTATTGTTATATAAACTTTCAGAAACAATCTTTAACTCATCTTAGAAGTTATGCATCAGATAGTTAAGTAGTAAATATGTGTATTAATAGAAGAATAAATCATCACACAAAAGCATCACACATGAACACCAAGATTTAAGGTGGAAACCCAATTCGGGAGAAAACCACCGATGTTGTCCTCTCTGTCTTCAATATTTATTATATGGAAAACTACTTATAATATTTTACTGATGCAGACTCATATCAGTATGCAGGCATCTACCTACAGAAGGTTGCAACGTTCTCTCATTCTCTAGCTACTACTGGAAGGGAGCTACAACCCCTTGATCTCGTTTACCAGCCACTACTAGAAGGGAGCTCCAACCCCCTGATCAGAACACCACCTTATACTGGAAGGAAGCTTCTACTTCCACATTCAAGGCTTCAACCCTCAAAACCACTACAGACCACGTTTCATCAATTTTCATACTGTATCCCACAACTTTAACGCAACTCATCATAAATATCATCAATAATATACTTAACCCAAACTTCAATCAGAAAAGTGATATTACTGTAACCAGAACATAGTAATAAACCCAAATTTCACAATCAGCATGTAGAAAAAATCTCAACCCTGATCATTCATTATCTTAAAATTCATACGCTACCTTGCTTTACTGAACCCGCGTGTCTACATGCTTTTCTTCACACCAACCTGCATATATATCTGAGAATAATGATCTTCTAGAATTTGGTAAGTCTCAGAACCAGATTTGAGGCTTTCAGTCAGATATCTTTTCAGTATTGCATAACCCTTAATCAGTCAGTCATCATTAAACATATTTACTCACTCATTGATCAGATTTGTACATATTCAACTTAGCAGCAAATACAATATTCAAGCAACCCAGATCTACAAGAAGACTTCATTGAAAAATAGCAGAAATATGGCACCAATAAACAGATAACCTCTATAGTAAGCTTCAAAAAACTATAACTTCCATACGTGATTTTTTCTGAGATAAATCCGCTTATATACGCGCTTTTATCAAGACAAACTAGTGTATAGATCTCTAAATATTAAATTTTGCAGAATGTTTCAGATCTATTGACTTACCCATATTTTTTTCACTTCACTTCAAAAAACATGTGCCAAGTCACAGATCTAATCATATCATCAATAGATCAAGTACATATTTATTTTAGGTCTAGAGATCTTGATCCATCATTGTATTCAAGGGTGCATCATAGATTCAGATCTTCAAATAAAACAGAGTTCATCCCATGCAGATATACTTTAGAGAGAAGTATTCAGTAACAGCCCTTACACATGCACACATTTTCACTATGATCTTCTTCTCCTTATATAGATTTATCCTTTACCAATACCATGAGAAAAAACCACACAATTGCCAATGGTATTCTTGGACGGGATCAAATAGACGACACAACGCTCAATACTATGGGCCAATACCATGGTAAATCCCCTTGGTATCATATTTTTAGAGCGCAAAAGGCATACGCTACTTTTCTTCTTCGTCCCCGTGAGTATACACGATTTATCTTCATAAAAACTGCATATATACTAATTATGGATGTATACGTGGGTTTCCTTCATCAAACCTACGTATACATTGAGAAATATTCTTGTTTCATTGTACTGGCACTTACTAGAATTCATTTCCCTTTCACATCTGAACTGACCTGTAGAAACATTATTTTTACATCTTTAACAAATAGGTTGTTGATCAAAATGTGGCTCATCAAGTAGGTTTCCATCAAGGACAACATATTGAATCATATTACCAACAATGTCCCCCTTTGGACTTGATGGCAACCATGATGGTGTTTGATCACCACAGCATATTGATACATTAATCATAACCATTATTCAAACACCAAAATACTCTCCCCCTTTGACATCAAGGGAAAAGGGCAGATCAATAATGTGCATTGTATTGACCATGCTCCCCCTGAGTTCATATTGAATATTCAGATAGAATTTTCAATGAAGTACATGACTCTATAACTCAACCGAGTATTACCTTTCCTATCACCAAGGACTCATACTTACATCAATGATCCAACCAAGTGGAATTACATATTTGACTCAACTACCCAACCAAGTGGGTTTACAAATTTGAATAAGTATTTACATGACCGAATACAATAATTTTACATCATAGGTCTCAACATGACCTTTTCATCAAATTACAGATATGACTTTTTATAACCAGGACCAACAGATCTCAAGAGAGAGATCATATATCATAAACCAATCAGAATTCCAACAATGCATCATTTTCAACAAGGCAGATGCTCCCCCTAAGCTTGTGCATCCTGAACACCTTAAACAACCAATTCATCAAAGCATCTTCATCAAGGAGACAAATATAAAATAAAGGTATAGTAAGATGAATACTGTAACAAAAATAGAGATTACCCAACACCACAGACTGTCCTAAAAATTGATCCAAAGACATTCTATCAGCAAAAACCATACGCGGTTTTATGCATAGAAACTCGCGTATATACGTGATTCACCTTTATGAAACTATCGGACCAAATTGAATCTTCTAAAATTAAGTAGTTTTGATAAGAGAGGTATTGGCCAGATAAATCAATCTTGCGGACAAGATCGATCTCCCTAGTGTCAAAAGACAATCTAGCAACAAACGAACAACTAAGTTTATCTTTCTCTAAATATATTCATTTTAAAAGTAAATGCTATAAAGGTGTCGATCCTACCTTAGATCCAAATGCTTATTTGCAGTCGTAAAGCTTCCGTCACATCAGTAGCTATTCCGTCGCAACAATAGTCCTTTCGTCGCAACAAAGTATCGTCTTAAAAATACCTGCAATCAAAAGAAAATATTAAATAGCACCTGTATAAAAAATAATTATAAAACATACCTATCATAGTGATCAATGAATCTATGAAATAAATGATCAAACGACAGCTTATTGAAATAAACAATCGAATGATAATTTATTGAGAAAAACAAAACTTGATTGTATTAATCTTAAAATAACAGAAGAACCTTACAACCTTAGCCTTGACGTTGAACAGGCCTTCCCGGGGTCCGAAACAGGAGTTTCCCCTACTTTGATAAGCCTTGCACTCTTCCTCCAGGATCACATAGAGGTATGTGATCTTTCCTCACAAAAGCTCAGCAGAAAGGAGTCTAAATCTCAACAGCACTTCAACTCAATCACACATAAAGCTTGAACTCCCTTTGAGGCTACCCAGTGCCTCTTTTTATAGAGCAGATGAGGAGGTTAGGGTTCCACCTTTGAAGGGATATAATCCTCCTGCAAAGGGATTGGCTCCTCACATCAAGGGATTAGTTCCTTAAGGTGTGGGATACATGCACCTTGGTAAAGCATACTCATCCCCAAAAATTCTCAGATTAGAACCTTCTAGAATTGACCTCAAATAAGCTTTTTGACTTTAATTTCTAACTTTTTTGACTTTGAGGAGGGTACGCAGGAATTGCAAGGAAAAATTGCGTTCTGGAACGCAGGTAAGTAGTGTATTACCTACATACCCAAGCTAGGAATGCAGGAAGGCTTCATCTTACCTGTGTAACCTAAGTTTCAGAGGTTTTTAGGGTTTTTTCTCCTATTTTAAGGCTTGACATGAGGATTAAAGGTTGTAAGACTTTCAGAGGAGGTTAGTATGAGTGTCAATGAGCTCATATAGTCAGCATAATGTTAGAGTGACATTTTTTAGTGCAACAGATTGCCCCCTAAAGTGCGAAGTCTAGAATAAATGGAGATGAAATCTGTCATATATGAAGAGTGAAGTACTTTATCATTTCAAGGATAATCTTGTGGACACCCCAGTCAGAACCTGTAAAAACATTCAATGCAAAATATATATATATGTAAACATATCATCGTTGAGGTAGGCATTCCCATACTCAGATCAAAACTAACTAGAAAACTGATTTAAATTGTTCTGATACATGAATGATTTTCAATACATCAATAGTATATACATATGTAGACACAGCATGGACGTAGCCATATGTTTATGAATAGTCTACTGTATAAATGAATAACAAAAATTCCTCCCAGCCTGGATGGTGGAAACTAGATGCAGGGTCTTGATTTCCGCTTCTCGAACCAGTACAATTCTATCCATGTGAATGAATTTATCGAAGTCGAACATGGTAGAAACCACTTGATTACCAGTCAATAATGTAAACTATTAACAAGTGTGAGAGTGACCACTAGTAATGTCAATGGCTCTCAAAGTACTCAGTACAATCCATGAAATGTGAATGAATGAGCTGAAGTCGAACATGTCATGGAATCATTCGATCGAAGGTCAATGATGCAACCTGTCGTCTAAGGTGAGAAACCTACCATTGAGGCATGCAGATTTCAAGGTATTGACGATTTCTGGATCAACTTCCTAGATAAAGAGCTGTCGTTGATAGAAATTGATCCGTCATAGGAAAACCCACAACACGAAATCATAGATCACATTTTGAAGAAATATATTGGCAAGGACTGACTCAAGGATGGTCAAAATGGAAGAAAGATATTTCGCAAATGAATGGTTTGTTTGAACTATCCTCTTGAACACATAATGACACTGCAGATGGTTTGGTGACAATTGACCCAAAGCTAATACCTAGAAACTGGCTGAAGACTTTCAATATGGTTTGATTAACTGTTAGGCAAAGGATTTCCCAACCCAGGTGAACAAAAGTGTCATGTTCAAGAGTGGTTAACGGTTTTTCGAATAATCAAAATGTAACAAACAGGTTCGTTTTTCTCTCTTTTCTCCCACCATTTCTGGCAAGTACCTCTTTATTTTTTACAAGCTTGAGGAGGATAACATTTTCTTGTTTATCAGCTCATCCTTCGGATGAGTCCAACTTAGTCTAAGATTTGAACCATGAGAAGGAGTGGTTTGTTCCTGCTTAAAAATTTAACAGGTCCTTTACTATTAAATTTTAACGAGTCCAGTATAGGAGAAACTCGGTTTTTTTCAATTTTAGGGAGTCAGAAGAAAAACTTAAGAAAACTCCATGGGTGTACCTTTTCGTAAATTTAGTCTCTCGAGCCCGAAAAAGGATAAAATAATGCGGGATAGAACTCTATTGACTGTAATTAGTCAACGTATTCCTTTTTCATAAATAGTCCATTTCAATCCGTAAAAGGGATAAACTTATATTGAAAGGACGGTCATTCATTTACTTTAACGAGTTCGAATAATCAAGTGCTCGGCAATCTTTTCATGTTTAGAGAGTCTGAAAAGAGCTTAAAAGAGGACTCCAATGTTTCACTTTTTCGTAAGTTTTAACAAGTTCGAAAAAGGGATAAAAATGTACTCATGGTTTTCACTTTTTCGTAAGTTTTAACGAGTTCGAAAAAGGGATAAAAATATACTCCTGTGGCCGACTTTCAATTTAATTTATGAGTAGGAAAAGACGGAAATAACTCAACATTTTCATGTGTTTTACGAGAATGAAAGATAGCAAAATAATCTCGGGATTTTCATGAGTTTAACGAGTCTTGAAAATAACCGAAATTGACTCAAGATAGGTTTCATTTTTACACAAGCTTGAACCAGAGAAAAACTATGCTTTAGAGTGGTTTCATTTTTACACAAGCTTGAAACAAAGAGAAAAATGTGCTTGATGACCCCTAAGCGTAACTGATAGAGCGTATGCCCCCCCAGCTTCATTTCATTCAACTAAGTACATTGCTGGTAATTAATAGCTGGATGGAATGAAGGTTCATTTATGAGATCATATGAAAGACCTGACCTAAAACTGTAAGAAAATTATGCAAAAAACTGAAATAACTAGCCTAAATATATGACTTAACATTTACGAGATCTAATCAAAGACTTGACTCAATTAGGGGAGGATTTGTTTCATTTTTTAACGAGCTTGACACAGGAAAAGAACTATGCTCATGGAAACGTGTTTAATTTTTTAACGAGGTTGACAGAGTAAAAGGAACTTTCCTCTTCTACATGTTTCATTTTTTAATGAGGTTGACACCGTAAAAGAAACTATCCTCGTATCTACTTTCTACAATCTACCTATATGACCTACTGATTCATTTTTTAATGAGGTTGACACTGGAAAAGAACTATCCTCATACCTGATTCATGTTTTAACGAGGTTGATTCAGGAAAATAACTTTCCTCTGACCAACTGATTCATTTTTTAATGAGGTTGACATAGTAAAAGGAACTATCCTCAGGCCACTGATTCATTTTTTAATGAGGTTGGCACTGTAAAAGGAACTATCCTCAGACCAACTAATTCATTTTTTAACAAGGTTGACACAGTAAAATGAACTATCCTCAGGCCACTGATTCATTTTTTAACGAGGTTGACACAGTAAAAGGAACTATCCTCGGCAACTGAATAAATCGATCTTGCAGACAAGATCGATCTCCCTAGTGTCAGAAGACAATATAGCAACAAACGAACAACTAAGTTTATCTTTCTCTAAATATATTTGTTTTACAAGTAAATGCTATAAAGGTGGCGATCCTACCTTAGATTCAAATTCTTATCTGCAGTCGTAAATCTTCCATCACATCAGTAGTTCTTCCATCGCAACAAGAGTTCTTCCGTCGCAAAAATAGTTCTTTTGTCGCAACAAAGTGTCGTATTTCGTCGCAACAAATTATCATCTTAAAAAGACCTGCAATCACAAGAAAATATTAAATAGCACCTGTATAACAAATAATTATAAAACATACCTATCATAGTGATCAAGGAATCTATGAAATAAATGATCAAATGAAAAATTATTGAAATAAACAATCGAACGACAATTTATTGAGAAAAACAAAACTTGATTGTATTAATCTTAAAATAACAGAAGAACCTTACAACCTTAGCCTTGATGTTGAATAGGCCTTCCCGGGGTCCGAAGCAGGAGTTTCCCCTACTTTGATAAGCCTTGCACTCTTCCTCCAGGAGCACATAGAGGTATGTGATCTTTCCTCACAAAAGCTCAGCAGAAAGGAGTCTAAATCTCAGCAACACTTCAACTCAATCACATATAAAGCTTGAACTCCCTTTGAGACTACCCAGTGCCTCTTTTTTATAGAGCAGATGAGGAGGTTAGGGTTCCACCTTTTAAGGGATAGAATCCTCCTTCAAAGGGATAGGCTCCTCACAGCAAGGGATTAGTTCCTTAAGGTGTGGGATACATGCACCTTACTAAAGTGTACTCATCCCCAAAAATTCTCATCTAGAACCTTCTAGAATTGACCTCAAATCAGCTTTTTGACTTTAATTTCTCTCTTTTTTTACTTTGAGGAGGGTACGCAGGCATTGCAAGGAAAAAATGTGTTCTAGAACGTAGATAAGCAGTGTATTACCTGCGTACCCAAGCTAGGAACGCAGGAATGCTTCATCTTACCTGCATACCCTTATTTTCAGAGGTTTTTAGGGGTTTTTCTCCTATTTTAAGGCTTGACATGAGGAGTAAAGGTTATAATACTTGTAGAGGAGGTTAGTATGAGTGTCAATGAGCTCATACAGTCAGCAGAATGTCAGGGTGACAGTTTTTAGTGCAACAAGAGGTAGAGACAACTCCCAGATTATGTCTGACATATTCGAATGCTTCCCTAGGAAGAGGTTTAGGAAATATATCTGAAACTTGTTATTTGGAGGGAACATACTCCAATTTAATATTTTGTTCAAGCACTTGTTCACGTAGGAAGCGATACTTGATAGGAATGTGCTTAGTCTTGGAATTCATAACAGGATTCTTCGAGATACTAATGGCACTTGTATTATCACATAGAATGGATATGGGAGGTGAACATTTGATTTGAATGTTGTGAAGTTTCTGCATCATCCAAAGAAGTTTTGTGCAACATGATGTGGCAGCCACATACTCTGATTTCACTGTAGATAAGGAAATAGAACTTTGTTTCTTACTGAACCAAGATACTAATCAAGGCCCCATATAGAAATGCACCACCACTAGTGTTTTTTCGATCATCAACATTTCCACCCCAATTTGCATCTATGTAAGCATGAAGAGTGAGATCAACATTCTTTGGATACCATAGACCAAATCCTTGAGTCCCTTGTAGATATTTGAATTTTCCTTTTACATCCTGAAGGTGAGACTCTTTTGGATTATCTTGGAATCCTCCAACAATCCCAACTGCATGCATAATGTCTGGTCTTTTCCCGGTTAGATAAATCAAACTTCCAATCATGGATGTATACTCTAGTTGATTCACCATCGGAGAATCATCATGAGAACTGAGGTTACATCAAGTAACCATTGGAGTACTCATAGGTTTGCAGTTTTCCATCCCATACTTCTTCAGAATTTTCTTGAGATATTTTGCTTGTGATAGAAATATGCCATCTATTGCTTGTTGTACTTGTAAGCCAAGAAAATATGTTAGTTCCCTAAGTAAATACATTTCAAATTCTTGTTGCATAACAAAAGCAAATTTATGACTCATGGACTATTCCTCACTTCCAAAAATTGATGTCATCAACATACACAACTATAATCAACAGTCTATCATTCTCAATTTTTGTGTATAAGTTACTGTCAGTAGATCCCTTTGTAAAACCTTCTTGTTGAATATATTTGTCAAGGCAATAGTACCATGTCCGAGGAGCTTATTTGAGACCATATAAAGCCCTTTTAAGTTTGCAAACAAGTTTTTCATCATTTCCTAGAATGAATCGTTTTATTTGTTCTATATAAACTTCTTCTTCTAGATCACCATTGAGGAAAGCACATTTAACATCCATTTTATAAACTTTGAATAGTTGAAAACTTGAAAAAGAAAGAAAAATTCTTATGGATTCAAGTCTGGATATAGGAGAAAATGTTTCTTCAAATTCTATACCTTTTTGTTGAGCATACCCTTTAAAAACAAGTCTAGATTTGTTCCTAATAACATCTCCATTTTCATTTAACTTGTTTTTTAATATCCATTTTGTTCCAACAACATTTTTATCATTAGGTCTTGGAACTAGTTCCCAAGTATGATTCTTTTCAATCTGATCAAGTTCTTCATTCATGGCTTGAATCCAACATTCATATTTACTAGCTTGATTTACATTTTGTGGTTCAATAGTGGATAAGAATTCCAGATAGCTAGGGGATCCTACAAGAGTTCTTCTTGTTTGGACACTTGATCCCTTTTCTCCTAGAATTTGAGATTCTGGATGATTCTTTTGAAGATACCTAGATGGAGCCTTTTTAGATAGATATTCTTCTAGTGCTTCAATGGGTTCACCTTCTATCTTGTTGCTATTTTATGAGGGAAAATATACATCATCATCATATTCATTCGTTGTTGTTATTTCCCTTTTAGGAGCTGTGAGAGACTTATCAATTACAACATCAATACCTTCAACAATCTTCCGAAGTATTTTATTATAACATTTATATTCTTTACTTCTAGAAGAGTAACCAAGAAATATTCCTTCATCCGCTCTAGGTTCAAACTTACCAAGTTTTTCATCATTTTTCTTGATAAAACACTTTCTTCCGAAAATTTTAAAATGCTTTACAGTGGGAATATTTCCATACCAGAGTTCATAAGGAGTTTTATCACTGTTCATATGAACATGAGCCTTGTTAAGAATATTTACTGCAGTATGTGCTGCTTATCCCCAAAAGGTATCGGGAGTTCTATATTCATCAAGCATAGCCCGGGCCATCTTTTGAACTGTTCTATTCATCCTTTCTACCACGCCATTTTGTTGAGGGGTTCCAGCTACAAAAAACTGTATCTTTATGCCATGATGTTCATAGAAATCAAAGAATTCATCTGATATATATTATCTTCCTCTATCAGATCTAAGACATTTGATTTTTGTATCTAATTCATTTTCAACCAAAGCTTTGAAGATCTTAAATTTTTCAAATGCTTCATATTTATTTTTGAGTAAGCCGATCAAACACATTCTAGAGAAGTCATCAATAAATAAAATATAGTATTGTTCTCCAAGAGGTGACTTTTTCCTTACAGGACCACATACATCAATATGTATAAGTTCAAGAGGCTTACTTTCTGATCCTTGTTTGGCATTGAATTTCACCTTGGTTTGCTTACCAAATTGGCATGATTTGCATATGGTACTTTCAGGTAGAGTGATGCTGGGAAGATCACAGACAGCTTTGACTCTGCTAGATTTTCTTATTTGAGAGAAGCTCAAATGTCCCAATCTTCTGTGCCATAACCAATTTTCTAAATATTAACCCAACTAGCATTTCTCTTGGCCACCTTTCAATACATACAGATTGTTTGGTGTTCTAGTTCCTTTTATTACCATTTTTCCTGTGTCAAGTTCATGTACTACACATTATTTTGAACTAAAGAAAACTTCATTTCATTGATCACACATTTGACTCACACTCAATAGATTATTATTTAATCCATCCACTTACATAACATTGTTAGCTTTCACCTTTTCTTTTAGAAAAATAAAACCTTTTCCTTTAATGACAGCAGGGGAGTCATTTCCAAAGGTAACATTCTTTTCCTTCTCTAGAGTATTGTATGAAAGGAGTTTATTTTTATCACCTGTCATGTGTTTTGAGCATCCGTTATCAATGTACCATTGATTTTATTCCCCTTCTACAAATAAATATATGCCACAACTTTCAACCTGTAAATCCTTCTTTCTCCATACCTTGGAATTTGAAGGTATATGCTCTTTTGGCTGAAATTTGCTACTGCATTCGGATCCTTCATGTCCAAATTTATTGCAATAAGAACATTCAATTTCATTTTGAAGAGGATAAAATTTTTTATAAGTATTCTTCTTTATTCCAGTATCATTTCTTTTCTTTCTTGCTTCTTTGGTCATGATGGTTTTGTAGGCAACACATTGAGCAGCTTTATGACCAAAATTATGACATGAGAAACATTGTCCATTAAAGAAGAAATTTTTTCAATCATGAAAAATTATGTTTATGTTTACATGCTGATTGATATTTCTGTTATTGTTCTTCCTTGTATTGAAGTGGTCATGCTTTACCTGTGTAGTCTCTTTTTTATTTTGCTGAGTGACAAAATGTTGCAGGCCTGGCTTTAGCTGCATTTAGATAGCTTGGTGTTGAAGACAGAGAGGATTATTTGATATATCCAAGACCTATATTTACAAGTGGAGAGCATTGTACCTTGATAATTTCATCTAAGGTTTCCGATCCTTTAGCAAATCTAAGATTTAAATTTTTCACTTTCTCAATTTCTTTTCTTAGACTTACTAGTTCACATTCTAATTTCTCATTGTGCTTCTCCTTTTCTATAAGTTGATTATTTAGAGTGTCTATGGAAAATTTGTTTTATTCCAAACATATTTTGAGATGATTTATTTCTTCAAGAAAAATATTTTCTTATAATGCATCCATAAAAGTATCTTTAGTCTCACTAGAGTATTTTTCAAAATCCATGAGTAGTCTAATATCTTGATCAGATTCTCCTTCTTCACTATTTGATAGACCATCACTATCATCATGAGTATAATAGCTTTTTATATTAATAAATATTTTCTTATTTCCTTTTGCCACTTCCTTTCCCTTTTCATGATTATCTTTATGGGGATATTTAGCAGCATAATTACCAACTCTTCCACAAGAAAAACATTTAAAATGAAGCTTATCTCTGAACCTTCCAATGCCAAGTTGTAGCTTCTTTACAAAATTTATCTCATCTTCTTCTGAAACATACCCTGATCCTTCTTGTTCTTCTACTTCCTTTCCTTTTGCAGCAACTCTAAAAACAACTTATTTGACTTCATATGGACCTCCTATCATCATTTCACATGCAGTCAGAATCCCATGAAGTTGAAAAATAGTAAGAGTTTGAAGATCCTGCTTCTCTTCAATAGCAGACACTTTTGAATCGAATTTTGGAGTTAGAGATCTTAAAACATTTTCTACTAGAGTAGTGTCAATTGTGGTTTCACCCATATTTCTCATACGATTTACAATATCATCTAGATGTAAAAATAAACTAGAAATGCTTTCCTCATTATGCATTATGAATTTTTTATATTGAATTCTAAGAGTTTGGATTTTATCACTTTTTATCTTGGCACCGCCTTCATAGCTCAGAATTATTTTGTCCCATATCTCCTTTGTTGTATTCAACTGCATGAATTTGACAAATTTTGATTCAGTCAAACTTCCCAATAATGCATTGACCACCTTTGCATTCATTTCATAGTTCTTTCTTGCAGCTGGATCTATTGGAACTGATGTTGGATATTGATAACCTCCTTGAACTATAGCCCCATACATCTCCTCCAAGAGTCTAAAGATAAGATTTTTTCCTTGTCTTCCATAATATTAAATTGTTTCTGTTGAAGAGAGGAGGCCTGATAGATGTTGTCCCATCTTGATTTTTCATCTTACCTAATCTTCCTTCTAGCGATTAAGCTTTTTTAGAAGGACCTACTTTGATACCAATTGTTGGGAAAAATACTGAGAGGAGGGGGGGGGGGGGAATCATTATTTATAGCTCACTAAAAACTTTTACCTTTTTATTTACTGAATTCAATATGCGACTTTAATTAACCCAAATCGCGTAAACACGCGGATATACCAACAGAAACTTGCGTACACTAAGATATATTTATTGTTCTATAATCTTTTAGAAACAATATTTAACTTAGCTTATAATTTATGCATCAAATAGTTAAGTAGTAAATATGTGCAATAATAGCAGAATAAATCATCACACAAGAGCATCACAAATGGCAAAAATATTTAAGGTGGAAATCCAATTCGAGAGAAAACCACTGCTCCTGTCATCTCTATCTTCAATATTTATTATACGGAAAACTGCTTACAATATTTTACTGATGCATAATCATATTAGTACGCATGCATCTACCTGCAAAAGACTGCAACCTTCTCTCATTCTCCAGCTACTACTGGAAGGGAGCTACTACCCCCTGATCTTGTTTACCAACCACTACTAGAAGGGAGCTCCAACCCGTTGATCAAAACACCAGCTTCTACTGGAAGGAAGCTTATACTTCCACACTGAAGGCTTCAGCCCTCAAAACCACTGCAAACCATGTTTCATCAATTTTCATACTAGATCCCACGGCTTCAAAACAACTCATCATAAATATCATCAATAATATACTTAACCCAAAATTCAATTAGAACAATGAGATTACTGTAACTAGAACACAGTAATAAACCCATGTTTTAGAATCAGCATGTAGAAACAATCTCAACCCTGATCATTCATTATCTTAAAATGCATACGCTACTTTTCTTTACTGAACCTGTGTGTATAAGCGCTTTCCTTCACACCAACCTGTGTATAGATCTAAGAATATTGATCTTCCATAATATGATCAGTCTCAGAATGAGATCTAAGGCTTTCAATCATATATCTTTTTAGTATTGCAGAACCCTTAATCAGTCAGTCATCATTAAACATATTTACTCACTCATTGATCAGATTTGTACATATTTAACTTAGCAGCTGTTGGGTCGGATAGAGGTGAATTTTTGTGACAACTCTATTCTTCCTTCATTTAATTATCAACCCGGGGTAAGTCTTTTTATTTCAAGAGTGTTAGCACAGTATATGCAAGTTAACTGGTCTACGGATGCTCTTTGTCAATGTACAGAAGGAATTACTAACTTTTGAAGCTTACTGATCCTAGAGAAGGTGTCTTAGATGGATCTTTTAGCCTAAAGTTGAGTAATGGGATTTCATGTTTCTCTACTAGAGTAAAATAGCAATTCTATTAAATTGAACAACGTTCTAAATAAATCAAGGAAGAATTAAAATGACAGTAATGAAATTAAGTAGAACAGTAGTCTAACTAAATTGTTTCAGACATGGAATTGAATTGAATCAACGACCTAGTGATCTAAGCAGTAATGAAGCAACTATATGGCTAGTAATATAACTAGAATGGTGACTAGCTGTGTAATAATGAAACAGCAATATAACTAAGCAATATGAATAACTGTGCACTAGTGAAACAGTAGTATAACTTAACGATATGACTAGCCATGCAAATAATGAACAACAGTAGAATTAAGCAATATGACTAGCTGTGCAATAATGAAACAACAGTAGAACTAAGCTAGTAGTAATGAACAGCAATATAACCAAAACGGGTCAAATAACTCATACAACTGTAATTAAGTAATTTTTCAATGGAGTTCTCTGTAAGACTTAATTAAGAAACACTGATCAATTGGTTAATCGCTTTATTATGCTTTATTATGCTACACAATGCATGGAGATGCAGAATGCTGAAATCGATCTTCCTATGGCCTAGAAATTAATTATCATGACAACAGAAGAACCAGAATTAACAAAACGTTATCAGAAATGGAATTGCACTTGTCTTATTCTAAGAACGTGATTTCCAATGATTCATTAAAGAAGAAGAGCTGTAATTATATCAAATGGAAGTATGTATTATAACTGCACCAAGTTCACAGATATCGATTCTGTAACTTTTTAGAACATGAAAATGTGCGTGGAGCTCCCGGAGGTTGGGCCCAGACCTACAGAAGCCTCAGCACTGAGGAAACTTCAGAAGATAGTTATTCAAAACTATCTGTTACATCCAGGAATGCTATAAAATATAATTAGACAGACTGTTCTGGAATTTTCTATTATCGGATTGCCCTCTCATTCTGTTCTTTTCCCTTTTAAAGGCGATCCTCATGAATTTCAAGAATGTATCTCAAACGACAGCCCGGTACGTGTGGCTGTCGTTTGAGTTCTTAGACTCAATCTGTTTTTTCGCCTCCTATCAGCTATTAGGACTGCTTAGGATTTCTTGTGCTTGCATCCGTCGATTGGCTTTCTTTCGCTATTGTTTTAGGCGTTCCTAGTTTCCTACAGGTAAAGACAAAAAGAGTCAATTTATTATTATAAATTGTCCTTTTTATCATTAGTCTGATTGTTCCCATTTTCATGATTTTTATTCCTTATTGTTAATATGAAGAGGTGTTTTCTTGAAATTACAATATTATTTGCAGTATTTACAAGGTGAAAATCATACCTTAGTCTGGGCCCAACATGCTCCCCTACTTACCTTGTTGCATGTCCTCATGCAAAAAAATGATTAAGATGTAACTGAGTTAAAGAATAGGCAGGGTAGGGCTTCTCATTGGGTGCTCTGAAACCTCACTTCCTTTTTATGAGTGTGAAGGCAGGGCCTGTGACTTCTTCTAGTAACTTGCAGTCGTGATTATACTCCTCAAGAGGAAGCCAGAGGAGGGGATTTTGGTATCTGCAACCCAGCCAGGCAGGCCCCATGCTGTAGACTAAGCTGTTGTATAAATGGAACCTGGAGGCAGCAGCCTTTAAGTTCCTGTAATTGAATGGCTCCCTATTTTTCACATTATTTGTGGAGGCCATCCACCGTTGTTTAGATGCTGCTAGGGTTGCTTCACGGTTGTCTTCAAAGTAATCTCGTGCATTTTCAATGACATCTTTATGGAAAGGACCCAATATAGACTTGACACCCGGCCTTCTCATGAAATTTTGATGTCGGATGATCAATTGCATGGGTTTCATAGACTCTCCCCTGACCCATAGTTCCAGATTATGTTCCCTTTTCTGAAATATGCCATAAGCTTTGGCCCACCTAATCTGGATTTTGGCAAATGAAAGGAAATCTTGTAATTGTACATCTCCTATGAAGGGGTCGGGGTTGTTGTCAGTGTCATTTTCTAAAAAGAAATTTTTCATGTAGAGCTCACATAAGAAGCGTTGAACCTATTCATCCTGGTCATTACAACATTGGAAAAATTCATCTATAGTCTTAAAGGAAGTGGATTTCCTTACTCTCACATATTTAACTTTCAGAAGTAGGTACCGCTCTGTTAGGAATAGGGCATAGTTAGTTGCTGGTGACCTACATGATAAAGCATCATCATATAGAGATAAAATTGCAGAGATCTGCTCTTTGGCTTGCTCTACCTACCTTTGTACTGCCTTAACCTTTTCCTGCTCACTTCTAAGCTGGGAAAATGTCTCATCTTCTATAAGAGAGAGGTCGGTGAATTTCTTTTGCAGTGCCTGATGCTCTTGTAATGGCACTACCTCCTTCTTGTACTGTGTCAGTTTAGGCCGTAATTGCACTAAATCATTTTGTAATATTTGTGTAGCAGCTATCTTTATTAAATGGGCATAGGCAGGGACTCCCTCTATTTGGATCCCTTTTTCCTCCAGAACTTTCTGCTCAGTTTGGGTGGATGTTTCAATATTGTTTGTTGCTTCTATCTGCACCCCGGTTTCGGTGGTGGTTATCAAATTGGTTTGTGTCCCAATTTCTATAGTATTTGCTGGTTCTGTTTGGGTCCCTACAATGGAGTTTTTTGCTTTTGACTTCCTGGCCCTTCCTTCCCTTTTCAACTACTTCTTCAAGTGTTTCACCAGCTTCTTCAATTTGTTGCAGGACTTCCTTAAATTCTCAGTTTCTCTCATGTCTAAACCTTCCCTTGTTTCTCCTCCAACAGGTGGCAGGGGAGTAGGATTATCTTGCTCAGGGGTAAGGTCTAGAATGGTGTTTCTAATTACTTCTTCAGAATTGACCTCAATATGAGCGTCTTGACAGGGAGGAGCGATGTTGCCTCCTGGTGACAAGGGGACTGTCTCTATGTGTAAACTTTGTTCCATGAGGAAAGTGTCACCTGAATCAGCCTACGATTCCAATATTTCTTCTATCTATCTTTCACTGTATACTTCATAGTTATCAATGGGAGACAGGGCTTCATTTTCTTGTAGTTCCTCTTGGTCGGATAGGATATCAGTGTGACCAGAGCTACTGGGGGAGGCGGTTTTATCAGCAAATTCTTCTTTCTCCCCTAGTTTTGATGAGTTCCTTAATTCTAAGCTTGTCCTCATTTATCCTAGGACTAGGGCCAGTTCTTCTTCAAATTCGTGTAAGGGTGCCTGGGAGGGTTCTGCTCCATCTATGGTGTTCGAAGTTCCCTGGGGTGTTCTAGCCCATTTTTTGTCTATTTGACTCTGATGCTGAGGCTCAACTTCTTTTTCTTTTTGGAGGATTTACCCTAGGAGGATCGATTTCAGTACCCTCGGGGTTAACTTCAGGTTCCTGTACTTCTGGTTCCTACACTTCTGGGTTGACAAAATTGTGCCATGCTAGATGCTGCCTATCTAGCTCATGAATAACGATTAACTTTATTAAGCCTTGGTGACTAACCATTGATTGGGGCCTCTTAGCTTTTATTAGTCAAACAGCAGTATCGTGCAATACATAATTTAAAAAGGCAGGTAAATTAATTGAAATTTTTTGTTTGAGGGCAGCCAAGAGTTTAAGCTGTCGAGGTTTTACCGCTTCCCAACATCCTTCGCATGTTATGAATCTTTGGATGAATACTTCCAACTCCTTCCATGGCTTGTGTAAGGAAGCAGGGGAAATCCCTCGAGCTCTTCATTCCAGAGGTTCGTTTGGGTCCTGGTATAGCGTTATTGCTTCCCGCAGGAGTAGATGTTTTTCTGCCCATCTCTCCCCTTGTGCTGGTATTCCAGAAATTGCTGCTATGATTTCTTCTGTAACAGGTATGTTTTGGCTATTTACTCTGGTTTGCCCATCCTGCAAATTTTGTAGGAATTTGATTGCAATTTCTGTGTTGTATCCTTGTAATATATGCACATATGTCATCAATCCAACTTGCTGGAGAATGGCACTCGTTGCTTCTGAAATTGGGAAATTCGACGGCTCATTTCAAAGAGTATTTTTTTCCCGTGACTAGTATGCTCTTCTCCTCTAGTTATCTTTCTTCCTAGCTTTACTGTTTCGTCTGGGAGATGAGTTTAACTGAAAAAGAGATTTTTGTTCTGTATAAAGAGTCTCCATGCCTTAATTGTAGCACTTACCGATGCGTCTGATGGGATTTGTGCAGGGATTTCATCTGCTTGCCAAATTAAAGCCAATCAAAGCCAATTACACCCCTCCCCCTTTAGAAAAGGGCGCCCACACCCTCAGGTACTGGAGATATTCGACTAGTGATGAATGCAAGCATGGGGATGTCAGACTTCAGTAATTTTGCGTGTGGAAGATTGACGGTTAAGTAATTACTTCATGTGTAGCAAACGATCAAATTTAAAAGTTTTCATGATTGAATCCTATGCGGAGAAGGCCAAGATGTGAGAGAAAATAGTAGTCATTATTATGATATGATGTCTTTGTATGATTATAATGTTGTGACAAAAGCAATATTTAATCAAGTATTGATTGGCGTTGTCCTTCCCAAGTTTGAAATATGTAATCAAATCTTCGTTATTTGTTCTTATGGTACGTCATGATTGTCACTAATTTGAGTAATAGGTTTGTAGTAAAGAAAATGGAAAACAAGGTGTATGCAATAGTATTTTTTTATTAAGGAAACATTCCTTCATACCAAAAGCAGGGCCACTACTGCCAGCAGGCGTTCATAGCCTCGACAGGGTTGCTTTTTAGCCCAAAAGAATGAGCCATGATCCCTATGTGAGAATAGTTATTTTATCATCTTGATGGAGAGACCGCCATGCTGGTATGGTGGCCAGGTAATCATGGTGCCATTCACTAGAGTCGTATAAAAATGATCAGGTCGGCTCGTGATGAGACCTCCTGTCCTTCAAGTTAGTAAGAAGGGCATTACCCTGGTGTGGTTGCCATAATGGGCATGTCAATTGCTTAGACTCTTATGAACATGGTAGGTTGGCTCCTGATGAGACCCCATATCATCTCTTAAGATATGTAAATGTAGTATTTTATTTTGTATTTTAACAATTTGATCCATTCGGAGGTCACTGTGCTAGTATGGTAGCCAGATAATTACAGTGCCATTCACTATAATTGTAACAGAGTGATCAGTCTGGCTCATGATGAGACCTCCTGTCCTTCTAATAAGGTCATTACCCTGGTGTGGTGGCCATAATGGGCATGTCACCTGTTCAATTCCTATGATCATGGTAGGCTGTCTCATGATGATACCCCCAATCCTCTTTTTGAGATTTGCATGTCACACCATGATTGCTAAGGAAGGCTCATTGACTCCTTAAGAGTGAGGGATGGTGAAAGAAGTATAAAAACTAATACCATTAATATGCCTTGTTCCATTTCTTCATGTTGTAGGGTCATATTACTCAAATAGTGCAAAAATACATATCATTATAAGGTCTTGAATCGTTTGATATCATATTCGAACCATGGGTAGTTTTAGCCTTTATGTTGATGTGTGTATAATATCAGCTTTTTGTTTAAGAATTGTGGTATCACAAGACATCATATTTGGAATTTTACCATTTTGTTTCTCTCTTTCAAGTGCCATTCCCTCCTCAAGGTTATTCAATAAGAAGAATTTCTATTGAGAAGCAGCTGTTTTTAAAGATTGGTTGGAAAAAATGCTTAAAAATGTTAAAAGGTGTTCAGAAAAAAAAAAAAAATGCTCACAAAATGCTCAAAAACGCTAAAACAATGCTCAAAAATGGGTATTTTTGTTGAAGGATTAGTCAGCCTGTTCAAAGATGGAACAACAGCTATTTCCGAATGGAACAGCACAAGTAGCGCAGCAAAAGAAGCTATTTAAAATTTGATTGAACCACTGTCGTTCAGAAATTAAACAGCAGCGGTTCTGGGATTGAACAATGAAATTTAAAAATGCGGCAAAAAGATGTTCAATTCTGTTGAACCGCTGCCATTCAGGGATTGAACAGCAGTTGTTCTGGATTTGAACAACAAAAATTAAAAACATGGTCAAAATTTTGTTTAATTTGGTTGAACCGGTGTTGTTCAAAAATTGAACAAAATCTGTTCTGGAATTGAACGGAAAAACTTAAAAACTTGACAACAAGCTGTTCAATTCAATTGAACTGCTGCTGTTCAAAAATTGAACAACAGCTGTTCATAAACTGAACAACAAAGCATAAAACTCAACCAAAAATCTGTTCAATGTGATTGAACTGCTGTTGTTCAAAAATTGAACAGCAGTTGTTCATAAACTGGACAACAAAGCATAAAAACTCAACAAAATAATTTTTAATTTGATTGAACTACTGTTGTTCAAGAATTGAACAGCAGATGTTCATAAAATGAACAGAAAAGTAAGAAATTGAAAACAACACAACCTTCTAATGAAAAAAATGGATTGTAAATGGGACGAATATAGAATTATATACATAATTTACAAGTGATGTTGTCAAACCTCTCATGTAATTGAGTTTGTGGGGTTGTCACCCCCTTGTGCCACAACTTGGATGGTGGGATCTTCTCGTGCTTGTTGACAAAAATATTGCTTCATGAGAGGTTTGTGATAGAGGCATACTCTGTGTCTGTTAACTCGGAATGTTGAGCCAGATCTGTCTATCATGGTCAAAGTGAGGGTACCATTACTATGTACTTCTTGAATCTCATACGGACCAAGCCATCTTGTTTGCAGTTTTCCTAGAAAGTATTGGAACTTGGAATCATATAGGAGTGCCCAATCTCCTTTTTGAAATACTTTATTTTTTATTAGATTATTGTGCCACTTGGCTCGTTGTTGTTGAATGATCATTGTGTGTTGCAAGGCAAGCAGTCAAATTTCATCCAATTCATTTATTTGTTGAAGTCTTTTAGTTTGAGCATCCGTTAAGTACAATCCTACTTCCTTGGCTGCTCTCAGTTTTTTAATTTCGAACTCAATAGGGAAGATAGGTTCTCTCCCAAATACTAGCTGGTATGGTGAATATCTAGTGGTATTTCTCCAGGTTGTTCGATAAACCCATAAGGCTTCTAGCAGTCTAGTGGGCCAATCCCGGCGGTGTGTTGCTAGTGTCTTGGTAAGGATTGCCTCCAGGACTTTGTTAGTGCTTTCGACTTGTCCGTTTTCCTACGGGTGGTAAGGAGACATAACTCTATGAATGACATGGTGACTTTTTAAGGTAGATATGATCTTATTTCCTATGAACTGTGCCCCCCCATCGGTTATCACCTCCCTTGGAAGGTCGTATCGTACAAATAGTTCAAAGAGAAACTTAATTATTGATTCTTCCATGGCTCTTGCAAAAGCTACTGCTTCCACCCATTTGGTAACATAATTTGTGGCAAACAATATGTGGGCTTTCTGGTTTGATGGCGGATTAAATGTCCCAACGAAGTCCAACTCCCATCGTTCAAATGGTTCCGCCACCAGTTGTGGTTGCAGCGGCATTTCATCAACTTGGCCTGGATATCCCATCCTTTGACAGCTATCACAGGACTAAAAGTACTTCTTTTCATATTTAAAAATCATAGGCCAAAAATAGCCTAATTGCGGCACTTTATGCCCCTCTGTCGGTCTATGAAGTGACCACTGTAGGGTTCATCGTGACAGGCACGTAGGATGTCATAAATTTTGTCTTCCCTTATGCATTGGCATATATGCATATCAGCCCTTGTATGAAATAAGTATCCTTCAATCCAGGAGAATCGTGAACTACGTTGTACAATTACCATCCGTTCTTTTGCCGTCAAATTTTTGGGTAGCTTCCCAACTGCCAGATAATTTGCCACATCTGCATACCACAGGGTTTTGACTGCTATGGCAAACAGGTGCTCATCAAGAAATTGATCATCGACTGTTAATGTGTCATCTGTTTTGGGGACTCGTGACAGAAAGCCTACGACTACGTTCTCCTTCCCTGGACGGTCTCTGATTGTTATATCAAATTCCTGTAATAATAGTAGCCAGTGAGTTATTCTTTCATTCATGATCGGTTTATTCACTAAATATCTAATAGCAGAGTGGTCAGTGTACAGGAATACTTGATATCATGTTATGTAGTGTCTGAATTTATTGATAGCATAAATTACAACCAGGAACTCTTTCTCGGTTACTGTGTAGTTTAGTTCGGCAGGGGTAAGATTTTTTCTAATATAATAAATAGCATATGGTTTTTGGTCTACTTCTTGGTTGAGGACTGCTCCTATTGTTGTATTAGATGCATCGGAAGAGATATAAAATGGAGTCTCCAGTCAGGACCTCGCAAGATTGGTGCTGTGGAGACCAGCTTCTTTACTTATGTAAAAGCAATGTCACATTTTTCAGTCCACTGAAATTCAACATTTCCAGTTAAAGCATATAGAGGTGCAGCTATCTATGAGAATTTTTTTATAAATCTGCGATAATAACCTGCATACCCCAGGAAACTGCATACCTCTGTTTTTGTACAAGGTGTGGCCAACAGAAGGATTACCTTTATTTTAGCCAGTTCTACCTATATTCCTGTTGTAGAAATGTAGTGGCCTAGGATTACCCCTTCAGTTATCATCATGTGGCATTTTTCATTGCTTAGACACTATCTAGTAGCAATACATCATTCTAATACCTTGTCTAATGTTTCTAGAGCTTGGTCAAAATCTTCCCCATAGGGTGTAAAATCATCCATATAAATTTCAAGTCCTTCATTTATTAAATCAGAAAAAATGCCAATTATGGCTCTTTGAAATGTTGCTGGTGCATTACATAATCCAAACGGTAACACTCTGTAAGTGAAAGTGCCCCATGGGCAGGTAAATGTTTTCTTATCTTGGCCTTCAGGGGCTATTTGTATTTGATTGTATCCACTAAATCCGTCAAGAAAAGAGAAAAAATGTTTTCCAGCTAATGTGTCAAGGACTTGGTCAATAAAGGGAAGGGGGAAATTATCTTTCTGAGTTGCTTTATTTAATTCTCTATAGTCTATGCATATCCCCCAATTCCCATTTTTTTTAGGGATGACCACCAAAGGGGAGACCCATTTGCTGTCTGAAATAGGATAAATAAAATTTACATCTAAAAGCTTTTAGAGTTATTCTTTTACAATTTCTTTTAAATGGGGATTCGGTCTTCGTTGTGGTTGTCTCACAGGTCGAGTCTCTCTATCAGTATAGATATAATGCGTGCACAGCTATGGGTCCAAGCCCTTCATGTCTTGTTAATCCCATGCAAATGCACCCTGGCACTTCTTAAGGATTTTTACAAGTTTCTGCCTTTGGTTGTCATCTAGGCTATTGTTAATATTCAAAATCTTACATGGTTTGATTTCAATAGGTATACTATTACAAATAGTGGTTGTGGGAATATATTGGGTCTCAAAGTCTGTCACAATATTTTCTTTCCCTTCATGCTCGAGGAGTGTTTTCATCATTTGGCATTTCAAATTTTCAGTTTTGGGAAACTGGTTCATCATGTTACTAATCAAATCATCTTCAGTTTGATCTTTAAATTCGAGAACCTCTACTAGTGTTAGCAGTGGACGGATATTTTTCTCCCAATATGTATCTGGGTGTTTGTGAATTTTTATCGTGGGCAGACTTGGTTTGGCAGGCGGATAGATTACAATATTTTTTACAGAATTGCCTCTAGTGATAGTCATGCTTCCTGTTCAGTAGCCTATGTAAGCATCTGCTGTGGACAGCCAAGGCCGCCCAAGAATCAATCGGTGCCCTTCCATCCTGTTTTTTGGATTAATAACTAAAAAATCAGCAGGGTATTCCCATGAGTCTACTGAGACCATAATGTCTTGCACTATACCTTCTGGTCTAATAACAGATATTTCGGCTAATTCCAGGAGTGTGGTTGTAGGTTCGAGGACTGATACGCCTACTTTTTCACAAGCTCCGGTGATTAGGATGTTGATGGCTGCCCCAAGGTCAACCAATGTGTTTGTAAATGAATGTCCAAAAATTTGTACGATTACAATGGGGTTTCCTGGGTCTTCATATTTCACATGTGGTTCTCTACCTAACAATAAGTCAGACAAAGTTCCTACTACATGAACGGTAGGTGTAGCCATTGTTTTCCTAATTTGTTTCTTTCCACATAACTCCTTGATTGTTTTTACATAGATGGGAATGTCCTGGATGGCCTATAGAAGAGGAATTTTGACAAAAATATTTCTTAATTCCCCCAGGATGTCAAATTTTGAGTCGATTATAGGTTTGGGTAAGTTTAATCTCTCAGGAAATGGTGGTGGAGCTATTTTAAGATCTTCAGGTCTTTTTTGTTCAATTGTTTCCTCGTCTTTGCCTATTTTTGTTATCTTTGTTGTGCTAGGCCCTATGGATGTTTCAATTTCGGATTGAGGTGGGGTTGGGGCCTCTATGGGAAATATGGTACATCTCGATCTTAACCTCAATTCGTTACACAGTTTTTGTTCGTTGTTGGGTTTTGGATCCTCTATGATTTGAATTAATTGAACTGGTCTATTATTGGGATTGGGATTGGGTTGGGTTGGTATGACAGGCTGCTGATTATGATGAATAGGGTAGGGGGCTGGTAATTTTTGGGTTCCTGCTCCTGTCGGTAAATTTCCCATCCCCGTAGGTCATTTCCAGTTTCAATTGTTGTGTTGAGTAGGAGGGTTTGGCCATTGGTTTGGATAAGGGATATTCTGCCAATAAGGGGGAGAACTAGGGAAGTTTTTCCAATTACTTCCTGATGGATTTTGTGTAGGCCAGGGTGGGATAGGAAAGTTTTGGTTTGGCCAAGTTGGGAAGGGGTTTTGATTTTGCCAAGTTGTTGCAGGGTTTTGCTGGTTGTACTGGGGCACTGGAAAGTATTGAGGTAGGTCTTGTGGTATGCTAGGTCGTGCTTGCCATTTCCGATGTTGATTCATTAAATATACTGGTTATGTTTCTTCTTCTGCTTCTTTGTAGATGGCTTTCAGCCTGGGGAGTGAAGGAAACTGGTTCGTAGTATGATCCTTAGTGCAGATAGCACATATCTGGACCATGTCTAAAGGACACTTCCTTTGGCTGTGCTTCTTTTGACATTTTAGGCAGAAGATGGCTAGATTTTGTTCAGCTATTGCTTGTTTTTTTTTGGCTTGCAGAACATCAATTTGTGTGGTCAAAGTGCCCAAGATGTCGATTTTGAAGTTTTCTAAGAGATTTCCAAATTCTTCCCTAGTTACATTTCTACTAGTCTGCTTAAGATCACGCCCAATAGGTTTTTTACGTGAGCTACCCCGGGAGCATCTAATACATAAGGAGATAATCTCGTCATATTCTTCCTGATAAATATATCCTTTTCCCATTATGTTAAGTAATTCAACCCATTCCTCCTTCATCCCCTTAAGCATTGTGGCTTTCAAAATTTCCTTGGACAACGTAGTATATGGGGATCTTTGTAAATTGTATTGAAATATTTCTGCGTATTCCTCTAATGTTTCATTGTCTTTTGCAGTCATGTTAAAGATTTCGTTTTTTAGGTCTCGGGTTCGGCAATAGTCTTGGTATTTTGTAAGAAATTCATTCTTCATTTGGTCCCAGTTGTTTATAGTTCCCCCTCCTAACCCCATGAACCAGCAGAGAGTCGTCCCTTTCAAGGTGGAGGGAAATAATTTTAGTTTCTAGGGATCGGTGGTGTAATCATATCCTCTGAATAAGACATCAAATTAAAATAAGAATGCATCAGGATCTTCTGTGGTTAATCCATGAAAGGTGGGGATGTTATGCAAGGGAATGGATTTCATAGAGGCATTGGCAGCATGATCAATGATGGGGTACTCCAATGTTGATGTCTGCCTCTGATTTTGATTTTGATTATTTGCCATTTGATCAAAGAGGTGCCAGAAATCTTCGGGAATTTCTTGATCTAGAGGGGATATTTTGATAGGCTTGGAAGGTGAATGCAGTGGAGGTTTTACAGCACTTCCCTGATCTAGGATTCTAAGAATTTTTTTTTCGATTACTCCTTCAGGGGACTTAGGTATCTCTATGTGAATTTCTCCACTAGTTTCTCCCCTGCTTTCTTGAAAATTGCAAGAGTCTCCCTCTTTTGAAAGGTTAATGTTTTTATGAGTGTTAGTCTACAGGCTTTGCTTAGACCCTTCTGTCTCGCTGTGAATCTTGACGTAGGCTACAGATGGTGAGGCTACTGCCCAAGGGGGTATGTTAGGATTTTGGATGGAATAAGTTTTCAGTCCTATAGATGCCTGAGATTTAGCCTTCTTAATGAGTTCGTCTATGTATGTTGTCCTCCCAAGGATCACCGGTCCTTTACGTTGTGGTCGTGACTGATTTTGGGTTGCTTCTATATTTTTCTTAGGCATAAAACAAGAGCACCTATGCATGCTAAAGGGAAAGCATATTGCTTACCGGTACGCAAGTTCTTACCTTTTGTTTTCAATACCCAATTCCTCACAACAATGGAAAAAGAATGAATTAAAGGATTTAACTCTCAACACTCTTCCCAGCAACGGCGCCAAAATGTTGGGTCGGATAGAGGTGACTTTTTGTGACAACTCTATTGTTCCTTCATTTAATTATCAACCTGGGGTAAGTATTTTTATTTCAAGAGTGTTAGCACAGTATATGCGTGTTAACTGGTCTACGGATGCTCTTTGTTAGTGTACAAAAGGAATTACTAACTTTTGAAGCTTACTGATCCTAGAGAAGGTTTCTTAGATGGATCTTTTAGCCTAAAGCTGAGTAATGGGATTTCTTGTTTCTCTACTGGAGTAAAACAACAGTTCTATTAAACTGAACAACGGTCTAAATAAATCAAGCAAGAATTAAAATACCAGTAATTAAATTAAGCAGAACAGTAGTCTAACTAAATTTTTTCAGACATGGAATTGAATTGAATCAACGACCTAGTGATCTAAGCAGTAATGAAGCAACTATATGGCTAGTAATATAACTAAAAGGGTGACTAGTTGTGTAATAATGAAACAGCAATATAACTGACCAATATGAATAATTGTGCACTAGTGAAACAGCAGTATAACTGAACGATATGACTAGCCATGCAAATAATGAACAACAGTAGAATTAAGCAATATGACTAGCTGTGCAATAATGAAACAGCAGTAGAACTAAGATGGTAGTAATGAACAGCAATACAACCGAAATGGGTCAAATAAATCATACAGCTATAATTAAGTAATTTTGCAATGGATTTCTCTATAAGACTTAACTAAGAAACACTGGTCAATTGGTTAATTTCTTTATTATGCTACGCAATGCATGGAGATGCAGAATGTTGAAATCGATCTTCCTACGACCTAGAAATTAATTATCATGACAACAGGAACCGGAATTAACAAAACGTTATCAGAAACGGAATTTCACTTGTCTTATTCTAAGAATGTGATTGCCAATGATTCATTAAAGAAGAAGAGTTGTAATTATATCAAATGGAAGTATGTATTATAACTGCACCAAGTTCATAGATATCGATTCTATAACTTTTTAGAACATGAAAACGTGCGTGGAGCTCCCAGAGGTTGGGACTAGGCCTACAGAAGTCTCAGCACTGAGGAAAATTCAAAAGATAGTTATTCAAAACACTCTATTACATTTAAGAATGCTATAAAATATAATTAGAAAGACTGTTCTGGAATTTTCTATTATTGGATTGCCCTCTCATTCTGTTCTTTTCCCTTTTAAAGGCGATCCTCGGGAATTTCTAGAACGTATCTCAAACGACAGCCTGCTACGTGTGGCTATCATTTGAGTTCTTATACTCAATCTACTTTTTCGCCTTCTATTGGCTGTTAGGACTGCTTAGGATTTCTTGTGCTTGCATCCGTCGATTGGCTTTCTTTCGCTATTGGTTTAGGTGTTCCTAGTTTCCTGCAGGTAAAGACAAAAAGTCAATTTCTTATTATAAATTGTCCTTTTTATAATTAGTCTGATTGTTCCTATTTTCATTATTTTATTCCTTATTGTTAATATGAAGAGGGATTTTCTTGAAATTAGAATATGATTTTCAATATTTACAGGGTGAAAATCATACCTTAGTATGGGCCCAACAGCAGCATATACAGTATTCAAGAAACCCAGATCTACATGAAGACTTCATTGACAGATAGCAGAAATATAGTACCAATAAACACATAACCTCTTTAGTAAGCTTCAAAAAACCCTGACTTCCATACACACTTTTTCTGAGACAAATCCGCATATATACGCGCTTTTATCGAGACAAACTAGCATATAGATATGTAAATATTAATTTTTACATAATGTTTCAGATCTATTGACTTACCCATATTTTTTTTCACTTCACTTCAACAAACATGTGCCAGGTCACAGATCTAATCATATCATCAATAGATCAAGTACATAGATATTTCAGGTCTAGAGATCTTGATCCATCATTGTATTTAAGGTTGCATCATAGATTCATATCTACCAATAAAACTGAGTTCATCCCATGCAAATATACTTCAGAGAGAAGTATTCAGTAACATCTCTTACACATGCACACATTTGCACTATTATCTTCTTCTCCTTATATATATTTAGCCTTTAACAATACCATGAGCCAAAACCACACAACTGTCGATGGTATTCTTGGACGAGATCAAATAGATGACACAACGCTCAATACTATGGGCTAATACCATGGTAAATCCCCTTGGTATCATAATTTTAGAGCGCAAAAGGCATACATGACTTTGCTTCTTCATCCCTGCAAGTATTCGTGAATTCTCTTCATAAAAACTGCGTATATACTAATTCGAGATGTATACGTGGGTTGCCTTCATCAAAACTACGTATACATTGAGAAATGTTTCCTATTTCATTTTACTGACACTTACTGGAATTCCTTTCTCTGTCACATCTAAACTGACCTATAGAAACATTATTTTTACATCTTTAACAAATAGGTTGCTTATAAAAAGGCAACTCAACAAGTAGGTTTCCATAAAGTACAACTTCATCAAGTAGGTTGCCATCAAGGACAACATATTGCATTATATTTCCAACACAATCATGAGGTGAATCTTGGAGACATTTGTTTGGGTAATATGAAGAGTCATGGTGACACCTTTTGAGACAAGGTTGTCATTGATGAAGTGACTTGGAGGAGGAATTTCTTAATATAGACAAGGCTCATTGAACAAGATATTGGGATCCGTGAACAATCATCAAACTTATCCTAAAAAATTAAAGCTAAGGATTGGAGCCCTTAGAGGTTGGAGCCTCATAGAGACAAGGTTGGTGCCTTGGAAGATAGGGTTGGAGCCCTAGAGGATAGGAGTCCTCAAGAAACCATCTTGGAGCATGTACCAAAGATAGGGTTGGAGCCCTATAGGTTGGTGCCTCAAAATTGACAAGTTTGGAGCCTTAGGAAGTCCAAGTCGGTGCTTGGCATAATAAAGGTTCGAGCCTTGGAAGTCCAATTTGGAGCTTGGAAAATATAGGTTGGAGCTTGGGAGATTGAAGATGGGTGTCTTCAACTAGGGTTGCAGCCCTACATATATTATACTTGATTTATTGAATATTAATAAAATAATTTATTATTATTGTTCATTTTTTGTTCTAAATATAAGTTATCTAATTGGTAAAATAAAAATTGAAAAGAAATATTGATTCAGCCCCCTCTCAGTATATCCAACAGGTAGAACCAATCCATACCCATAATCATATTATATGAACCCAAAGGAAGTACATTTAGATGCATTAATGTAGGCATACCATTAAGCTCAAATTCACAAGATCTCACCTAATGATGGTCCCTTTTGTTAGTACCTATATCCAACTGCACCAACCAAGACTCTACATGCACTTATTTACTCAATCCAAACTTATCCACTGGATCAGGATTAACGTAAATATAATTAGATCCATGATCAATCAAAATGGAAACAAATCGATCATAGAGATTACCTTCCATCTCAATAATGGATGGCTTGTGATCCTCATTTTTGTTATAAAATGTTTCATAAATTTGAAGAATTATATTCCCAACATCCCCAAATTTATGCACCTCCTTAGCACTATATTTTTGAGGTCTAATGGATGCCTTGTGATCCTCATTTTTGTTATAAAATGTTTCATAAATTTGAAGAATTATATTCCCAACATCCCCAAATTTGCGCACCTCCTTAGCACTATATTTTTGAGGTCTACCATCCTCATATAACGGGCATTGGAAAATCCTTCTTGCGATGATGCTTTCCACAAATCCAACTCTGCAATGGTTTTGTGCCATACCCTTATTATGATATTATCTAGGATGTGATCCATGTCTATTTGATCCAGACTGGATCATTATATTTATTTTTTCATCCATGTCGATGCATTCAGAGTGGAAAAAGTGGAGGAATCAACTCATGGGAAAATCTTTACCTGCAGGACCTAGTTTGGGAAAACAAGGTTTGTAGCCTTCTGAGAGATTTTTGAGGCATCAAATGATGTTTTTCATTAGGGGAATTTTGAGGTCTAAAATGGGCCTCCTAAGGAAATTATAAAATAATAGTGAAAATAATAAAATAAGATTTGATTACATCATCAAATTTAGAGGGAAAAAAGAAAAAACTACGTTTTTCAACTCATATTTTCAACTTATCTCCCAATTTTTTTACTCAAATTTTGAGTGTGAGTACTCATTGGATGCAAAATTTAATTCCTCATCCAAGGAGTTCCCAAGTTGCATACTTTTGTTCGATCCTACTACACAAAAAATGCGAAATACATGAAAAACGTTATTGTAATCACATTTTTCATGTATTTCTCATTTTTCATGTTGTAGGATCCATCAAAAGTATGAAACATGGGTACTCCTTGGATGAGGAATTAAATTTTTCATCCAACGAGTAATATTGCTCAAAATGTGAGTAAAAACTTTGGGAGATAAGTTGAAAAAGTAGTTTTATTATTTTATTATTTTTTAATATTTTTACCCTTTTACTTAAAAAGGGGTGAATCATCCCCCATGGTTGAAATCATCATCTTGAATCATATTGGTTCTTATAAAGTTTATTCTGGCTGTACATTTTTATTAGGAGGCCCATTTTAGACCTCAAAATTCCCCTAATGGGGGGTAAAATTTTCCCGATTTAGGAACACACCATCTCATGTTTTTATACACACAAATATCTTTCCAACGATGCAATAAGTACATCGATCAGAGTTTGTATGCAAATGTTATGCCACTCCGAAGTTGACCTTCATGTTTTCAAACCGATAATTTGATAGGATGTTGTGTTAGCCCCCATTATTCATGGAAAATGGGATAGCCACACGTTTCTGATATAAAAGACTCTAGAAGAGTCTATATTGTAACTCTAGTTAAGAGTTTATGCATTCAAAATTGTAATATTCCTAAAATTAGCATGCAACTACTAGGAATATTAGATTTTGATTTTTGCACCTAGTAGATGAATAAATGGGAAAAGGACCTATATTTAACTTGTATTGACATAAAATCCCTCTTGGTGTGAAAAGGGGATAACTTGGTGGCTGGATTTTGCACTTCCCATGTGTGAACAGGAAAATAATCATGTTGATTCAGTCAAGTTGACCAAGTCAACAACGCTACCTAAGAGGGTATGGCTTTCTTGAGAAGACAATGCAGTTTTCGAGGGAAAGTATTCACATGGTATTGGAAACCCTAATAGGTGGGACCTAAGGTGAGGATGCTCACAAAATTTATAAGGAGGAAGATAGTATACTTTTTAGGTTAGCTTATGGATTACATTTTCATGTCTGCTTAGACACTTGAGCATTCTTCAGCTATTTAGCTGGGTATGTAGTGTTGTTTAGCACAAGGAATTCCTACTTGGCAATTCCTTCTCCTTCGTTGAGAGATCACTTGGAGGAGTTATGCTCTTTATTTTCCCACATCCGGGCTTGAGGCCAAGCACCTCCTTCAGCTACAGCATTATTCCTGCAGCAGGAAACATTTTTTTGTTGGGTGTGCAGTGGGAGACTTGCAACACCAGCTCTTGGGCTTATCTTTCAGAGGACGGAGTTCCCCTTGCTTTGCAAGATCTGTTTAAGAGGTTTCAGAGCTCATTTAAGATCTTTGCATGTGCCCAACTTAGTTTCCATCCATTACAGTGCATTTTACTAGGGAAACTGCGTCATTTTTTCCAGAGCAGCAGTTGCATGGTTTGATCCCTTGCTCGTGAGCTCATTCCTTGGAGAAAGGGCCAACCCTTCTCCCGGAAAGCTCTGTATTCCATTCCTCTTTTGCCACTTGTATATTTCAGTCATATTTATTCAATGCTACAGTAAAACTATGTTTTTTAGATCCATATCTTTAGATATTCATTTTTAGACATTGTACTCTCATGTAACCCTTGCCGAGTGATCTTATTTTGTATAAAAAGGGAGGAATATCCATTTTCTCTACCATCTAATGATTGTGCACCCCTGATCTCTTATTTTTCATCATTTTATACATAAACCCTCATTAAAATAATGCATTCCTTTCTTCAGTATTTTCTGCATGAGTTAAGCTATGGGGTTTGGGCTTATTTGAGATGCATTGACTTGGGGAGATCTATTTATGTTCGCTAGAGTGATTTGTTTCACCTCTAACTCTGCATGTGAGTCATATATCATGTATTCTAAGGGATCCAATTCCCATTTCTCACTTTTATAGCATTATTTTCTGAAGACAGCTATTTTATGCCCTATGTTGCTGCATTTCCCCACTTGGTAAGGAGGATATATGCATATTCTTGCTAAGGTTATTACATCTGCTGGTGAAATGTTATTTTACATATAATGAGCTACTCTACATTGTCATGCTCATTATTTTCTGAAGCTCCAACTTTGGAATATCTTAAGATATTCCATTTGTTGTAGAAAATTCTCATTTTGGGATATTACAGTGGTATCAGAACTGCCATCTTGGCTCAGTCTGTGGATTTCAGACCCAATCAAAAGATAAGGAGAGGAGAAAAAAATTATGGATAGGATGAGATTACTCTCATTCATTTTCAGATCTAAGGAGAAAGAAGAGAAATGCATTGAAACTCCAAGAGGGTTTCAAGGAGGAGAAAGCTGCAGTGAGACCTCTAGAAGGTTTCAAGAGGAATAAGAAGACCCATGCACTTCCTATTCTCATAGAGGAAGTGGAGAGAAAGAAAACCACTTAGAACATGAGATCCTGAGTGGATATTTGGCAGAATACAAGTGCCAACCTAGGGCTTCCAAAGAGACCCTAGATTTTCCTCAGTTTATTCAACTGAGAGAAGAAAGAAGACCATGCAGAAAGAGAATGATAAGAGGTAACATATTCTTGTTGTCTACATTTGATGGAACACTCAATTTTATAGCAGAGACTTGGGTAATGAAGCTATAAGCATTTTTCCTACTACATCCAGTAGTGGAGAAAGAGGATATGGAGATCTCAGCGCTACACCTAGAGGGCAAGGCAAGCTCTTGGTGGTTCAGCTATGGATTTCATGCAAGAGTATATAATTTTGCTGATTTTACTCATCAAGTAACCAGGAGATTTGACAGTAGAAAACTAGAGGAGGAGGAGTCCTCTTCTCCACTTGAGGAGCCTTGTACCAGCATTGTCACATTCATGGAGGGGCAGCCATCTATAGCAGCAGTTGGATCAGCCAACACATTGAAGAGAGGAACCCTTGCATCCATACAAGAGGTTCCTAAGACTCACCAAGGTATGCATGTATTTCCATTTCTAATCATTTCAGACATTCTTATGGAAAACCTTGGGAATTTGTCCTCACATGGTCCAGAATAAAAACTCATTGCTATGGTGGAACAACAAGCTTGCACAGTGCTGTGCAATTTTGGATTGATCCAAGAGGGGATGAACATTCATTCCTTTGCACCTTATTTGAGTTGAATGCAACATGAGGAGTTAGGGTGCAAGATGGAGGGAGGCATGATGAATGTTGTGCCACCTTTTGTTCGTGTTTTTTTTCCATCACACTTGGATCCTTCTGGATTCAAGAGATTGATTGATGAGAGGTATTTTATGAAAGATCTCCAAGGGGTTACACCTCGACCTCCCATGAGGTGTAAGGAGAGAAATCTATTTTCGAATATTGGTAGGATTCATTGGGAAGATACCAAAGGAGGGAATGATTGGAGGCATCCACATTTGGATGAAGGGAGGTGGATGGAGAGCAAGAGGTTGGTGAGCCACTTGTAGATATATGACACAGGGTAGAAAGAATAAAAATTGTGTTGGCTACTCTTGAGAGAGTTTGGCCATCCTGAGGCATATCCTTCTCCTAAGGGTATGAGGATGGAAAGCAGTTGACAGGACACTAGCATCATATGGCAGCCTAGAGGTTGGGTGTATCATGTTGACTTGATCCTCTTCACATCAATCAACATATTTTCACCTCATGCTTTATATGATGGAGATGTGAGAGGGCAGAAAGAGTCATTATTGTTGTGGCTTCTCTTGGGAGAGTATGGGCAGAAATTTTACCATACTTTTTAGGATATTTCCGAAGAGAAGGGAGGCACATTCATGGTGCAAGGAGGCTACCCTTTAGCATTGGAGGATTATGAGAGGCTTCCATATCAGAAGAAGATATTCTCACATAGCAGCATGATGGTGGATGGCTTTGGCATGTGGGATGTCAAAGGAAGAAGTCATGGAGTGACAAGAGCCTTGTTACTAAGGCCTACAACGCTGTCACTTGAGAGCATGTTTCTATTGATGGAATATTCCAAAGGGATTATGCACCCTCTCCTCTTGCAGATTTTTATGAGAAGACTCTCATGGGAGGACTCACTCATGGACCTCACCTTCAGCTCATACATGATGCATGGTAAGAAATACATTTGTGTGCTTTTTGATTACTCTATTGAGTATTTTTATTTTCTCACCATATGTAAACAGTGCATTGCTCCACAAGAGAGCAAGATTATTTATGGGTTTCATGGTAACTTTAGGGCCAAATTTTGTAATGTTGATAACCCATCTCTACATGACTTTGGAAAATTTTTGTATTGCTTTGATTGTACATATTTGGAATATATTTCTGCTTACTATTCCATATTATATGAGCTAACATACATAGCTGCAAATTCTTTGAAGAACAACTTGCCACTTGATGATCTGAATCAGCAGTTGGAAGGTCTGCGCTGTATCCACTAGAGAGACCATGTGAATCATCCAAAATTGCACATAACCTTCAACCATTTTCTGATTTGGATGCCATATGGTGATGATGTGCCATTCATCTTGTATGGAATGGTTTGGGTTGGCATGGCTCATGACTTTGGAGGAAGGGTCCTTGGAGACTCAATCTTCTTCCTGCCATTGGAGGGAAATCATGTTGCAGCCCAAGATCAGCATGCCCTCTACACTTATCATAAGTGGAGAGGAGGACAGCATGGGATAGGCCCTCTTGCCTATCATGTTCATTTATTCAGCCCACCTACACTTTAGGAGCCAAAGGTGGAGGAGATTCTTCATGAGTTGCCATGCTGGAGGGTGACTCATTTCATATGGATGATAGCTTGGGGGTGGAGGTTTCACTTGGGAATGAGGATTTCCCATGCATTTCATACTCCATGCCTTGACAGGACCTCTAGAGAGCATGTAGTTATCTCCTTGAGTATGCTACTTCTGCATGATGATAGCCATTTGGGGTGTCCACCAAATGCTAATTTGTTTGCTTGGGAGAGGCACTATGAGGATTCATTGTTGAGACAACATCTCTTTACTTGGAGGAGATCATCATACATGGATGCTACTGGGAGAGGAAGAGACATAACTCAATATATCCTTGAAATTTCTTGAGGACAATAAATCTTTGAGAGGGGAGGACTGTAATATTCCTAAAATTAGCATGCAGCTAATAGGAATATTAGATTTTTATTTTTGCACCTAGTAGATGAATAAATGGGAAAAGGACCTATATTTAACATGTATTGACATAAAATACCTCTTGGTGTGAAAGGGGATAAATTGGTGGTTGGATTTCACACTTCCCATGTGTGAACAGGAAAAGAATCATGTTGATTCAGTCAAGTTAACCAAGTCAACAACGCTGCCTAAGAGGGTGTGGCTTGCTTGAGAAGACAGTGCAGTTTTGGAGGGAAAGTATTCACATGGTTTTGGAAACCCTAATAGGTGGGACCCAAGGTGAGGAGGCTCACAAACTCTATACGGAGGAAGATAGAAAATTTTTGAGGTTAGCTTATGGATTACATTTTCATGTCTGCTTAGACACTTGAGCATTCTTCAGCTGTTTATCTGGGTATGCAGTTTTGTTCAGCACAAGGCATTCCTGTTTGGGAATTCCTTCTCCTTCATTGAGAGATCACTTGGAGGATTTTTTATCTTCATTTTCCCACATCTGGGCTTGAGACCAAGCACCTCCTTCAAATACAGTGTTATTCCTACAACAAGAAACACTTTGTTGCTGGGTGTGCAGTGGGAGACTTGCAACACCAGCTCTTGGGCTTATCTTTCAGAGGAGGGAGTTCCCCTTGCTTTGCAAGATTTGTTTAAGAGGTTCCGGAGCTCATTTCAGATCTCAGAATGTGGCCAAATTATTTCCCATCCATTACAGCACAGTTTACTGGGGAAACTGTGTCATTTTTTCCAGAGCAGCAGTTGCAGGGTTTGATCCCTTGCTGGTGAGCTCACTCCTTGGAGAAAGGGCCAACCCTCCTCCCAGAAAGCTCTGTATTCCATTCCTATTCTGTCACTTGTATATTTCAGTCATATTTATTTAGTGTTGCATTAAAACTATGTTTTTCATATCCATGTCTGCAGATCTTCATTTTTATACATTGTACTCTCATGTAACCCTTGCTGGGTGATCTTATTTTGTATAAAAAGGGAGGAATCTCCATTTTCTCTACCGTCAGATGATTGTACACCCTTGATATCTTATTTCTCATCATTTTATACATAAACCCTAATTAAAATAATGCAATCCTTGCTTTAGTACTTTCGTCATGAGTTAAGTTATGGGGTTTGGGCTTATTTGAGCTACATTGACTTGGGGAGATCTGTTTATGTTAGCTAGAGTGATTTGTTTCACCTATAATTCTGGATGTGATTCATATCTCATGTTTTATAATGGATCCAAGTCCCATTTCTCACTTATATAGTGTTATTTTCTGAAGACATCTATTTTATGCCCTATGTTGGTGCATTTCCCCACTTGGGAAGGAGGATATAGGCCATATTCTTGCTAAGGTTCTTACATCTGCTACTGAGATTTTATTTTACATCTAATGAGCTACTCTACATTTTCATGCTCATGATTTTCTGAAGCTCCAACTTTGGAATATCTTAGGATATTCCATTTGTTGTAGAAAATTCCCATTTTGGGATATTATAGAAATTAACAACTAGTAGGATATCGGGCTCTGCTATAATCAGGCCATTAGGAAGAAGAGGAAAACCATTATTTCGAGAGAATTTTGTTCCATAGCTGAGTTGTAACATCCCTAGTTAAAAATCCATATAAAAAATATTAGAGCATTATCATGGGACACATATTCCAAGCTGAATGGTGGGAAAAAAATCCTAGCGGGTGTTCATTTCGATTATTATGGATAAAAGAAACTGGAAATGGAAATCACAAAGGCTTTGGAAAGGCATGAGGCATTAATTGGAATTTTATTTATGAAAATAATGGAAAATAAGAGAAAAGGGAGGTGAAAGGTCACAGGTTGCATGTGAGAAGGAAAATGAAGGAAAATAATGGAAATTGAAGAAAAGATAGGCATCATTGATAAAAAGGATTTTGAGGATCAATTGGAAAGATTTTGGCTCAAGGATTTTGTTCAATTCAATTTTGGATCTCTCATTGTTCTCTCTCTCTCTCTCATACTCTTGGATACTTAGATTTTTCTTGAAGCACTCCTCGAGGAGTATGGAATACTTTGGATTTGGAGCAAGAAGGCAAAGGAAAGTTAGGAAAGTGCAAGAGGACATCAGGATCATCAACTACAACTAGATTTATTTGCAGGTGTCGATTTACATGTATGGTTTCCTTCCTAGTTTTGGCATGCATGGAAAATGCATGTGATTTCTTGGTTATGATCTGTCATTAGCATGGAGGATTTCTTAGATTGACATTGAATTTTCCTAGCCCTGCCATTTCTTAGATAGCCATGGTGTTGTGGGTTCGTTTATGTGTTAGTGTGTTTGGTGCACGTATGTACGAAATCACACCAACTTAAGGGGTGTGGTTTTCCCTCTTAAGTTATTGGTCACAGGAAAAAAATAGATGCATTCAAGCAAGTTAGTGGAACATTCTCAAACATAAACATACTAGATAGAGAAATAACATGCATATTAAAATATAAAAATTAAACTAAAACTAAAACAAATTACACAAAAGCTCTAAATAGAGTCAAAAAACTTCAATAATCCAAATGGTGGCACTTAAATCCCCTCTTATTGAGTGTTGGTAGGAAATGAAGTTGAAACTTTAACCCACTTACCAAGGGGCCCTTAGAACTAGGGGTTATAAGTCCTGATGCAAGGATGTCTTTACTTCTGAGCTGCTTTGGCACAAAGTCTCCCTCTCTCTACTATGGTGAACTAGAGTTGTTGGATGGCCAACAACTGAGTCACCTCTATCTCTGCTCTGGATCACACACTGCTGGTATTGTTTGGGGCAATTCTAGCCAGCATAACAATGTGCTCTCTTATTGTTCATATCTTGGTGGCCTTTAATAGGAGAATTCAAACCCACCTTCCCTCTCTTGGTACATTGTGAATAGTGACCCAAGATAGGAGGGTGATTCCATTGTGTGCTCCCTTGAGGACCTAAGGAGACTTGGGCATCTTTCCTTAGGTGACCTCAATTGTGGAATCAATGTCCTGGAGTGTGCCTCATGGTCCCAGAAATTGACTTCCTCCAATCCCAGGATTGCACGCTTTTTTGAGCAAAAGGCATGCAAAGGCACGTTTATCGAATATTTTTGCGCATAAAGGAACTTTTGAATGGTTCTTCCTGTACACAAGTTGATTTTTCCTTTCAAACCTTAGATATTTTTAAATACTTTCAGATTATCTAATGTCTCTCAGCCCTATAAATCCTTCTGCCTTACATTAAATAATGTCACCTTTTCTTATATGATTTTCCAATGATAATAGTTGCCCCATAATGTGTGAGGTCTAGGAAGAACTATATACACGAAATACATTATAGTTTATTTTTTCTATACTGTGTGTAGAGAGAGAGAGACCTGCGTGTAGCTCAGAATTAGAGACACCCTGCACTGGGTCGAAGAGTAACCATGTCCTATTCGATCCCTATAACGAATGGTATAATACAATATGTACAAATTTTCTACGAGCCAGGCATGTCCCATGCTCGTGATGCTTTGTCTAGTTAAACAAATCTATTTGATAGATATAGATTCTGTCTTTGTCACTAATATGGTATTTATCTGTTGGTTGATGACGATGACTGCTGACGCCCTCAGGGGCATTTTTTCTTTGACTATAGGTGGAAAGTGGTACCCATATGCGTAGATTTGGTATGGCATATAAGTCCGCATTGTATGCATAGGCGCTAGCTAGGACCTTACCATGTAAGCATTGCTGAAAGAGATGCTTATAAAGGCATGAGTCTTCAAAGAATTTGATCAAAGTGCAATGGTTGTAAGGTATGATACCACCCTGACATGAAATTTTGTGTTGTAGTTGAATGTCAAGAGGATTGATGACATCTATGGGCAATGATGTCTCCCATAGTGCCATCCGAGGATGTACCTTTTGTGGAGAGGGTTAATCCAAGGTACCGGTTCCTTTTTGGAAAAGAGGAGTTGATGTTGACAAAAAGGAAGCCTCAACCGAACAAGGGGGTCACTCATATGGAGGATCAGGATCAGGGATGTGATGGGTTTAACATAGGCATGATTGCGAGGGGTGAATGAAAAATGGGGATTCAGTGGCCCGAGGTCGGACTATAAAAACCATCTTGGTGGTAGTCATACCTATTTCTGATGGGGAAAGCCCTAGAGTTGGTAGGACTTCGAGGGCGGGTATAAATTGGTTATGAATGTCATGATGGCTTTTGGATGTGGGTATGATACTCTGACCAAGGGTGATGAGGGACTATTTCCATGGGAGAGAATATAAATGGGTGGGTGGGGGACATAGTGAACTGTTTACTGTCTTTGTACACTTACCAAAAGAATAAAATAATGGGGTTTGGTTTTTACAAAACACAGAGACAGGTGCCCCAAAACGTGAAAGTGTTCACTCACTGATGATGTGAGGAAGGTGTTTTGCTGAGGGTGGGGGCCCCATTGGTTGGTATCATGTGTGAGGTTGATGAAGCGGATGAAAAAGTATCGCAGATAGGTTATGTTGATGGAGGTATGGTGGGCCAAATGTGAGGCACGGTAGTGCACTTTTGATCTTCTTGTACAACTTGGTTGTCTGGTAAAGGGGTTTTATCTCATACCGTAAAACTTGACCTTATGCATGATGACTGAATGGGCATTAGGTACTTCTCGGACTAAGGTGGTATGGCCATGGCATCATTATTGTTGCGATATATGGTCTGCTTTGGGTGAAAATTGCCATGGGGGGAGGCTCTACCGACCAACGAGGATGCTTATCATGTGCAAGGTGAGGTTATGATAAACATAGTCAGATGTGTGGAACCTATAGGTGATTTCTAATGGAGAATGATGTCAGGATATGCAGAGTTTTTATGGGACTCTATCATGCTGGTGGTAGTATGATACCTACTCTGAAACTTTCAGTGGATGGAGTTGTGGATGGTTTGCATACTACCTACAAAAACAACTACCCAAGTGAAAGCATCTTTTTTATCCAAATATTATTGAAATACATGTTCTTTAAAAAAGAAGATGAGAGAGGGCATACTTGCTTGCGCTGAAAATTTATTTTTTCGGGGGTGTTAATGTGTGGCACTACCTTTGGGCATTATGGGGTGTTGATCACAGTGATGCTTTCAGTTCGGTGATTGGGACCTCTGAGCTCTCGCTATGGTCCTCCAAATTTTCTGAAAAGGGCAACAGATAGGAAAATATGACTCAATTCAATTCATTTGTTTTTATTGAGTATTGAGAGGTTAGAGGCTTCTGCGAAGCATTTCTTGCCATTGCGGTCAGCTTGAGCACCTGGGATTAGCGATTTTATGGCCAGGTAAACTCCATGACGTCCTATATTTTAATTCTTTTAGTCTGGGGGTGCCGATGTCCATACAATACTAGTTTGTACAGATTCTGAGCCCGTTTTACCCTTGATTGTGCAGGCAATCAGGGTACTAGCATGCCTTTCTCTTGTAAAACAAAGGTTTTTCACGCAAAAGACACGCCTATCCAAATTTTGGGTATGCCTTTTGTGTGCTTGAGAGAGGGACATGCACACGAAAAGTCGAGGCAAATTTTGTGAATTTTTTTCCTATTTTTTGGTGTTTTTATGCTACTAATGTGCTCCTGTTTTGATGGCACGATGTTGTGGAGGGAGCGGGATTGGCCCGAGATTTGCACTACTTTAGCTGCCAATAGTCAGGCACACCAACAGTTGGCGCGATGGGGTCTCCTAAAATTTGTGGAGAATGACCTTCTTTGGTCACAGGACCGACTCTTGCGCTACCTGATCCTGCATTGGAACAGGTGGCACAAGGTGTTTGTGCTACATGGGTGTGACCTTTCTATCCGCCCTGAGACAAATATCTACTTTGTGACTGGGCTACTACCTCAGGGTGAGGCACTGCAGTATCCACTTCCTTCTGGAAGGGTGGATCTCGATCTGTTCCGAGTGCGTCCCTATGGCGGGGCACCCCTTACGGAGGGGTGCATAACTATTACAATGGTAATAGATTTTGCCAAGCGGTGTGCTTTGGCAGCTATTGTGCAACTGGTGGGGTCGTATACTCCACATCGAGCATCGGTTCCACAGGTTGGTGTGTTGTGTTGGCTAAGGGTCATGCATTTCTTTGAATTTTACCATTTCTGTTATGACAGGATGCTAGCACATCTTTACAAGGTCTAGGATGGATCGAAGCTATTTACCTATGCCAGCATTTTATGCATCATTATGCATGAGCAGGTGGTGCTGCTGAGACCAGTGGTGGCGGTGCCTGTTGGGGGGCCACGGGAGCCTCGCATGAGGAGGTGGGCTCCTGTGATGCCTCGAGGAGGAGGGGGTAGGGTGGGGCGTTACTGGGACACCACCATGTAGGATTGGTTTGAGGCCCACCCACATATGTTTCTACCATTCCCCTATGTAGGGATGGACTTTCGGGGGGATCCATACATGGGTCTTCCTGCTGGATACACTTGGGGGCCAACAGGTATGTATTTTTTTTTTCTGCATTTATTTGAGTATTAATGTTTCTGTGTGTTTTTATGATGACACTGACATAGTTTTGGTTACTCTTGTAGATGTTGGCGAGGTTGGTTTCCATGTGGCTTGGGTGGCTAGGCATGATCCTCTTCAGAGACCTTGGGGAGCTCATGGGGGGCTAGGAGGAGTTCTTGCACAGCCTCAAGGTGGGGCACTTGGTGGTGAGGCTGGCCCTTTGGGGGAGGGTAGTAACTCGGCTGTTGTCGAGACTATAGCTGAGCGAGCTTGTGCTGATATGATGGAGGCTCATGTTGCTGAGCTCAACGAGCGGGTGTTAGTTCTGGAGTATGCCTGGGATTGAGTGGACCGCTTGACCTAGGGGATGTCAACTCGAGGAATGTTAGATGACCTCGAGGAGGTATGGTTGGAGACTGTGATGGCCTAGGAGAGGGGCTATCGGCCAGTTTTACGTCGGGTGGCGGTCTGGGTATTGACGACGGCTCTAGTAGTAGTACCAAGAGCGGTAGTGGGTCCAGGTGCCCCACCTGGGGGAGCACCACCCTAGATTCATTTTGTACATGGGGAAAGCACCCATTATGGGGATGCTTCCCCTATTTTTGATGACTTATATGTGTATCTTTTTGGGCTGACCGATGGGTCATAGACACAATTTTTTTGTACTCAGACACATACATTTTGATATATGTAAGAGATATATTTTTTGCGGCTCTACATGGTGTGCCCCCTCTTTCTGCTTATGGATTATGTTATGCTAATGGATATCTATGTTTTCTATGTTTTTGTTTTTTTATGTATGATGGTTTATTTGAGATTCATTCCAGTTTAGAATATTATTAACTATGTGATCAACTGTTTGGTTTTGACTCCTTGGTACATGTGTGAATGTAATGTAGTCAAATTGTTTGCTTAATCTTTTTGCACACAAATATTTTCTAAATAGATGTGAATCTCGTATCTCAAATGTTTGTTTTAACTGTGACACTACTAACTGGGAATCAAGGTAGATATGCATATGGAGTATGCCTTGACGGAGGGCGTCGCACATAAGGCCAATAACGGCATCATATTCTACCTGATTGTTTGTTACTGAACCAATGCACGCACTGTTGGTGTAGAGTGGTGATCAATCAGGGTGATAGATAACCCAGGCGACTGCTGCTAAACTTTGGGACCATGTTGATGCTCCATCAGCAAATCAGAAGAAAGGGTCGGGTTGGTAATTCATTGTGACACTTGAGTGCGTTTTGTAACAAGTATTTTGGTCAAAAATTTATAGTGGTTGGGTTTCTATACATTAACTCTAGGGTAGGGCCTTCTTGGCCCTTATGGGTAGAATTTCTTGAGGTAAAGGTTGTTGACGAGGTTGCTAAGGCATGTCCCGTCCGATTCCGTCAATATGTATGCCTGCTAGCAGAGGCAATGTTTTATGATGTAGGGTCCTTCCCACAAAGTTTCAAACTTTCCTGGCCCTAGGGCTTCCTTTGCGACATCATATAGGAGGACTAGTTCTCCCTCAGTGAATGAGCGAGGTTTGATGTGGTGATCAAATGATTCTTTTACCCTTTTCTTATGGGCCTCATTTTGCTGCAGTGACTATTGTCGGATTTTTTTGACAAGCTCTAGTTGTACTAGGTGTTGTTCTAGAGGCTGGGTATCATCGAGGTGTTCGATAGCAGCATGTAAATTTGGGATCTTGCGTAAATCAATGCAAAAGCGCAAGGAACCCTGAATTTTTGTGACATGAATAAGGTGGGAATCCTGGGCGACTGCAATCCTATTTATGATATACGATGAAAAAAATCGTATGTGGTGTATAGTTTCATCATCATTTGGTGGGGGAAGAATCTTCGTGATGCGATCTTGCGTGAGCACAAGGTTGGGTCCCGTGTTAGGATGGTCAATTTCCTGTTGGTGGAAATTGTGCCTGGTGCAGAGGTGCCTGAATGTTTCCATTAACGGGCATGCCTCTGGTTTGTGATTATGGCTAGTGCAGATGGTGCATGGTACCACTGTGCCAACTAAGTATATTGTGTGGGAATCAACACTACTCTTTGTCCCATATGTGGATGCTTGGAAAGGATCTGTTGTAGAAGATAAGGTCTTCTGCTTCCATTTCTGTGTCGTTGGTTTGGGTATGTCTAGCTCTTTGGGGGAGTGTAGACTTAATTCTGCTCTTGCCGCTCTTAGCTTGGGGAGATGTTCACATTTAATTGTATGATGAAAGTGTGAACAAATCCGGAAATAAGTACGCGTGATCTTATCTTGGTTAAAGATAATTTTTTGTGGGAGAGAAGAGAATATGTGAAAATTGTTTGCGAGGGGCTTCAGTTCTTTGCACTGATTGACTCGGTGGTCAATTAGGTCGCATAGTCTACATGTTATCCTAGGTTGGGCCTGGGTCATGCCTGGTTGGTGCATCATCCCAGTTTTCTGATCACGTTGATGTGGGCGTGGGGTTGCTGGTCTGGGGGTAGTATCCTTTCTATACCGCTTGAGGATATCGTGTTCTTTCTTCTCTAATGTATGGATCATATCAATGAGAGAGCAAACTTGTGGAATAGAAGTATAGTGCTACCCATAATGATTTCCTTGGCATACTAGGTAGAATAACCTTGATATGGGGTGGCCATCATGCTCAGTTGGTGGCCTAACGGAGTACCAGCGTTGTAATGTTGCTAAATTAGGGCAAGTGGCGACCACATGATTGGGCATTTTACATAATGCACATGTTGGTATTCTCTATAGGGAGCGGTTGGGGGTAACTAAGGGTTCCCTGATTGGTCATTTTTCAGCTAATAGAAAGAGGATGGATCTACTTGTTAGATCTTGTTGGGTTATCGAGTTGTTCATATATTCTGATTCTGTGCCATCTTCTTGGGAGAGGTAGACTATAGTTGAGCGTAGACTAGCTAGTACTAATCGGAATCCAGGGATGTAGTGGCAGTAGCGTATCGGGTGATTGTCACCACATATCTGGCATGAATTCTAGATTTTCATGTTAGTTTGATAGACTATGTGAACTAGATATCATCGCTGGAACATTTCCAGGGCTAGGACATCAATGATGAAATGATCGCGTTCATCACAGAGCATGCAGCGCTTGATGGGAGGAGGAGGTATGGCTGGGAGTCTCTTAGGAAAATATCATTCCTTATATAGGTATAGGATGGTGCAAGGTTCATCTCCAGATGATCGGGTGGAGGGATTCTCTTGATGGAATCACTCGATGGTGTGTAAGGCATCCATATATCGTGGGATTTCCAAGAAATAATGGGTATAGTTCCCAAAATTGTTGCAAATATTGCATGCATGATTGGTACACAATGCTTCGCCTTTACTTTTGGTGGCAGGTTCCTTTTTATAGGAACGTGGTGTTGCGATGTCTGCCTTAGAGCTAAGGAGAAGTTTTAATTCATCAAGTTCTGGGAAGATGTGGGTAGTATGACCTACTACGTCACATATGGTGCAACCTGGTGATTCTCGTTGCATGGCGGGAGTCTCCACCCTCTTTCCTCTCTCAGTTTTCTTAGCCAAAATTATTGGTTTTGCAATGGGAATTTCTTTTGCAGGGATGTTTTTTACAGTTTCCTAAATGGGTGGGGCCTCCTCGGGGCTTTAATCCTATGGCGGTGATGTGTGTGGCTCTCGTCCTAGTAGGGGGAACGAGGTTACAAATTGTTATTGCAAAATATATGTTTAGTAACACTGTTGTGGCAAAGGCCTGCTAAGATACGAAACCAGCTGGGGGGTAGAGGAAAGGTGTCTAGAAAGCAGCGTAGGTTAGATAGGTTTTCATGGCCGAGGACTCGGTGTCATTACTGCTCGTTTCTATGTCTTGACTAGCTTCAGTGCTTGATGTGGACATCATGCACACTGGGGCCCCTTTGACATCAAGTGATGACTCAGGCATGACAGAGGGATCTCCTAGGAATGACGCTAGGATGGATGATGGTTTGAGCTGGATAAGGCCATATTCTTGGTACCATGAAAGCGCATCCGCATATGTGTCTATATAGGGTAGAATTACATTGGTATTTGTTAGGGGCCGCTTTTCGCTATGTGTCAATTAGTCGATGGTGATGATGCGGTCCTCATGAGGGAACATCATAGTTCGAAAGACAAAGGAGGCTATGGCTGACATGGTGTACATATAACTCTGACCAAGGAGTATATTGTAGTCCAACTAGGTGTCCAAGACTTTAACGTCTATAAGGACCATCTTTCTGGCTAAGTAGACCGGGACATTTTGGTAGAGGCTAACGAGGGCCAAAGGGCGACCATTGTATGCTCTAAGCATGATGTCTGATGGCTTTAGTTCATGTGATCCTAACTTCTGCCAAATCTTCTTTAACATGATGCATGTGGATGCACCTTCGTCAATGATACATCGGTGAATGGTAATGTTTTGGACCGACACTGGTATCTCGAAGGCGACCATTGAAGGAAGCCTAGGGGTGGCTTTATCTAAATCAAAAGCCATTAAGCATGTATCGGCAGGGTCGATAGCACATAATGCAGAAATAAAGGCTTTATGTTGCTTAGGGCATGACTGTAATACCTCCAAAGATGACATAGCGGCAGGAGATTGAGATAGATTATCCACAATGCTATATTTATGGGCTGCTTTGGAATAGTTTCCTGCTCACCTCATTGGTCCCTTAGCCATATTTGGTAAAGGTTCAACAGGCATATTTGATATGGTCAAAGGTGTTGTTGGTGCACTGGTACTAGCACCTGATGCGTTGGTGTCTAGTGAGGTGTCATAATTTCGATTCAGTGTCTAAAAAAAATTTCCTCGCCAGTTATGTAGATTTCATGGCTGTTTATTCCAGTGTCGTCGAGAGTTTGTTACTACGTGCTAACTGTCCCTTGATGTGGGAAAGGTTCCTGCATGACTGTTGGATGCTGGGATGATCCCCCTTGTCCATAGTTACTTTGTAGCTTCTTCAGCTCAAGCAGGTTAGGACAGTGGTGAGTGTAATGGTCATACTCACCACAGACCAAACAAGAGTGGTTTGTTCAAATAGGTGGCCTTTTGTTCTGCCTTTGGGAGTTTCTTGGCTTCTGGTTTTGATTTTGGTTGGAGTTTCCTCCAGCCTGAGATCGCAGAGGGCATCAGTGATTGTTTACCCCCTGTCCAGGATCTCCTTTAGGCTTGTTTTTTCCTTTTTTCTTAACCGCGTTAGGAGGATAGTTCTCCTGGTTATATGGTTGGTGTGGTTGGTTTTGGAAGGTTGCACAAAGTTCACCTGTGCATTATTCTGCATGGGTGGTGTTAGCAACCTATAATATAGGGGTCATAATTTTGAATTAACTGTTGATAATATTGTAAATCTATACATACTTTGCCTTCTGCAAGTTTTATTCACATATTTCGTAAAAAATCAAAAAAATCAAAAAAATCAAAAAAAGGGTAAAAAGTCCTGAAAAAATAATCAAAGGACTTAGAAAAAATAAAAGACCCCAAAAGAAATAATAAAAGTGTGCAAGCATACATGCCACTACTTTTTACTTTTTGACTGTGGCAAAGTGTCAATAAATGCTATAGTCCATGATGAGTTAAACAGTTTAATCTTAACTTGTCATTTTTCAATTTTCCTTGTTATAGATAGAGAATAATGAGTTGCCATACAGTTTAATCATGACAATTTAGTAGTTAGGTAGAAAATAAAGTGAATCCAATAGTTTAATCTAGATTCATGGATGAAATAAGTGTAGAATTAGATAGTTTTACTTACTTTCAGAAAGAATAAATGTTGTGAAGGTTGCTAGCTTAAATGCACCTACTACAAAGGAAGAAAAAATGTTAGCATGGTAAGATGGGTAGGTGGTGTTAGCACTCAAATCTACCTCAGGCTGAAATGAAGTAAAACTCAAGGCTACATCAAACCACGCTCAGCCTCGTAGCTAGCCCTACGAGGACAGGAGAGGGCTCTCTCCGTCAATCTCGAGAAAATAAGCAATAAGATGCGAGATGACTTACAATAAGAACTGATTTTAGGCTAGTAAAGAGATAGGTATGTTTGATTTTGGTTTTTTGGGTTTTCGCTGGAGTAATGGGAAAACAAATTTTGGGTCCGGGGATAAGGTCAGACCTTTGCAGAGTTCAAGCTGGGGCGAGGTAGGTGACAATCTTGATGCTTCGAATTGGATTTTATGGATAGTTTAGACTGACGAGGAGCTGAAGAGGGCAAAGAAGAACTTGGATCCTCTCCAAACAGCTGAAAACATATAGAACTAACTGAATTCAAAGGCCAAGCACTGTAAACAATGGATTCAACCTTATTCACTCATTCAATTTAGTTCAGAAGCATAATGAAAGGATGGCATACATTAAACATGAAGAAACTTACAGTAAACAAAGAAGAAACATCATCAAAAACATAACACCACAAGGATCCCAACAAGTGCCGCAAAACCCCTGATCTTTCCTTAGCCAAAATATGAAAATATGTACAATAGTATCAAAAGTATCCCAAGAGTCCAACCTCTCCAACCTCTGAAAATGATTGAGAAATTACAATATATAGATCACTCTAACACCTTTCCCAACCTCTAGGGGTCGAATTCCCTCTTCAGGGATCAGTTTCAACCAATTCTAATCATGGAACTACAATCTAGGCAGCTAACAACTTGCCTCTAAAAGAGTGGAAACTGATCCATTACATGATTTTTTACTCATTTGAGAGTGAATCTTCTAGAAGAGATAAAAACAAGCCAAAGTTACATGCAAAACATGAATTTACATCATAAAAACCCAATAATTCTATCCATAGGCAAAACTGGTCCAAAATAGGCGAAATACTGAGCTGGCAGCTGAAAACTCAAAAAAATCTCTAGGTGGGTCGCTCCTGAACTGCGTGGGTCGCTCATGTTGCAGGCTGATTTTGAGGTAGCTCCCAACATCCAAATTGAGCTCATGATAGCTCTTTGGAAAGCCCTGGATGTCTACTTTCCAACCCAAGTGTAATTTCTTAATTTGGAGTTGATTTGACCCTTCAAAACCTCATTCTCCCAGAGGTAATTCCTGCTGGTGCAAAAGGTGGCAGCAAGGTGTTTTTTATGGTGTTTTTGAGCTGTTTGACCATCCAGATTTTGTTGAAATGCTAAGTTGACTTCAGAGGATGCATATTTAACCATGAAAAATCCAAAAATGTAAAAATCTCCTCCAGCAAGTGCCCCAAAAAAATGCGAGCGCATGATCGCGCGACCCACCTAGCTACAAAACCTGTTTTTAAGACCAAAAATTTGGAAATGACAAAATTTTCTCCGAATTTGCCCAAATTCGGAGCGGAGGTCCTCCATCATGTGTCTTGCCCAGTCAATGAAGCCTCGGCCAAAATCCGAAGTGGATTAGGCCTTTTCCGCCGTCGAAGTGCCTTGCGCAACCTCCTCTTCATGATCTTCATCCTCGTTTTGCAAACATGCATGCGAGCCCAGTAATGGCCTTTCATGTGGCGAAGCATGTCTTTGTCGCGATTGGCCTTCGCCAATAGCTTCTCTAGATGTATATTTACCCGAGTGAGTACAGTATCTCGGTCAGCTGGTGTCATGTCACCGGGCCTCTTTCGATTCCACTGCCTGTCCTCACGGATTTGGCGCACCTCATAAAATGTGAGCTCATCCTCGAGCTGTTTGTTGCGCTGCTCAAAATAGTTAATCACCCACTGAGCCTTCTGCAATTGGTCTTTCAGCTGGTCATTCTCGGCCCTTTGCTCCTGGATGACTTCCCTCAGCTTCGAGCTAGGAGAGCCCGTATCAACATCAATGACCGTCATATCGGTGTCCCGGCCTCCTGATGGGCCCTCATCATGCATGGGCCTCTTGCCCCTGTCTTGTACCTGTACCTGCACTGGAGAAGAAAGCGAGACCCTTTCCACATCACGTGGAGATAATACTCGCCGTGTCGATGAAGTCGGCGGGACCCCTTCCACCTCACGTGGAGATAGTACCCGCCGTGTCGCTGCAAATAAGGCCCTGTGGCCTCGCTGATATGTCTGAACCAAAGGAGTAATGATATGCCCAACCTCAAGCATGTCCGGCTGGTGTGAGGGCTCTCCTGCATCATAAACTGACTCAGGAGGCTGCTGTGGCACTCTGAAAAAGTCTCTAGAAATGAAAGCCTCCCAAGTGATGCCCCTCGCTTCCCGCTAACCCATGTGACACCAAGATTTTAACGCTAAATGATATATACCTGCATCATTGCACTGCCTGCTTTCTTCGCACAATGTAACCATCTTCTTGCGTTGCGGATAAGGAAACATGAATATTCAATTACACGCACCTCAGGAAGTGCACTGAAAATCCAACATGATATGAGAAAGAGACGGGCATATCTGCCCTCACAACTAAAATACTGAATAATGAGTTTCATCAGCGGTGCAAACTCATCCCTCAAGAATCTGAATGGAAAAACTCTGCCCAAGTACCTCATATATCCAGTTTTAATGTATGGCTCATAGTGGAATTTCTCTAAATGCTGACGTTTGCTCCATTCCTCGCCCATGTTTGGTATGCCAGTGGCTTGAGCAATAGTCAAGGGTGACAAAATGAAATCAACCCCGGCAAGGTTTACCCGATCACCCCGTAAATGAAGAACAAACAGACGTGCTAATTCACGATGAGGTCGGGTTTGTACAACTATCTCACAAAATCTGAAACATGACAAGAATCGAAAACAATCCATAGCTAATGGACATGCCTGCAACCGAGCCAAAGAAGTAGGCTCCTCTCTGCGATGATCACCACTTCTATTTTCTCTGCGGGAACCCGTGGCACATTACCTTCAGCCTCGAATCGAATCAACGTCGACTCGGTTTGCTTCCGACTGGTTTCCCGATATAATTTCAATCAAACCTGAGTAATGTGTGGACTGGTGAATCACACCATCCAGGAAATTGGATGTATAAGTTAACACTAACCAATATCCCCACCGTCAAAACACCATCAAGGAATCAAATCATGGATAAAATCTCTGTTTTAGATGAATTGGGGCAATGTGTACATCATGGAATGCAAATGAAATTTTGACCAAATAGGAGCAGGCAACCTTCAAAAGTTTTGAACACATCTAGTCAAAGGAGAGCATGGCATTAATAAAAATATGTTTGTCTATGAGTAATGACCATAAAGGTTTCAATGGGCCATTTGAAACAAAGACATGAGCATATTTTAACATTGGGTAATGTGACTCATTACAAACATGGGCAATGTGACTCAAAGGGTTTAAAAATGGTATAACAATAGCAATGATTGCAGTGGTATAGTGGGTATGAGAGCAAATTGATTTTGATGTTATATGGAAGGCTGGCCATATCACTGTCTTAAGATAGCAAATACGTTCTTTCCACCATTCATTTTCATTTCAAACCCTGAAAACAATGATATTATGACTGTGGGGTTTTAAAACCTCCATTTGAATATTGGAAACCACCAATGATGCCACAAATGCGTTGAAAAATATCAAATAATGGATAGAAACCTGTTTGAAGGTAGCTTGAATCAATTCCAAGCCAAACTGGGCGCGCAAACTGAATTTCAAAACCCTGTGTCTGCGTGGGTCGCGCAGGCTCTGCGTGGGTCGCGCAGCCCAGGTGGGTCGCGCACCTGCAAACCTACAGTGCTGAACTGACTCTGCGTGGGTCGCGCAGCCCAGGTGGGTCGCTCTGCCTCAACGTGGGTCGCGCACCCTCTTGCCACATAGTGCATTTTTCGAGAAGCTTTTTGAGGCCTTCCCGGTGTCCAAATCGGGCGTGTGATGGCTCGTTGGAAAGATATTGGAGTCTACTTTCCAACACAAGTAGAATTATGCAATTTGGATTCCATTTACCCTATCAAAAATCAAATCTCCCAACACTAGTCAAAATGAGCAGAATGAGGCTGCCTCAAGGCAGAGCGCTGTTGCAATCAACTTTTGAAGGTCTTCCTCAACTCCAAATTGAGCTCATGATAGCTCATTGGAAAGGTCTTTCTGTCTAGTTATCATTTGACTCATCAAGAAAGTCATTTGGCCAACCATGCTAGGAGAAATCTTGATTTTCCCAAGATCACTTCAGAGGTGCATTCAATTCTCCTGAGGCAACGGAATTTTTGACATTTCTAAAACCATGATACCTGTGTAAAAAGTGAAGGAGGTTTTTCTTCCTTGGCATGTTGTGGACAAAAACCTCTCTCAGTTTCCCAAATTTCATCTTTGATTGCTCTGAAACCTCTTTTGAGTGAAACTTATCCCGATGTGTGAAACAAGGAATTTTGTCGAAATGAAGCGAAACGAAGGGGGTAAGGGGCTTCTAAATTCTTGGGGAAATTTTGGGAAGTAGGGAGGGATGTTAGGAAGCAGGGGGAAGTGGAATCACAGAGATTGAGTGAGGGGAAGGGGTCCAAAAGGGAAAAACACAGGCCTAGCCTAGGAAATTGCCAAGTTTTGGCAAGAAACTAGGGTTTGTGCAAAAATGAGGAATTTTGGGGATCTCAGTGATGGGAAGTGTTTCATGAGGTATATTAAGGATAGGGGAAGGTGTGTGAACATTAGGATACAAGTTTTTCCCATGATTTGACCGTCCAAGAGAAATTACCTCCAAAACCCTAGGAGAGGGAAATGGACCTTTCCTAGGCACAACTGAAGCATGAACGAGATGTAAAATGACTCTTTGGAACCTGACATGACGATGAAAACCCTCTGAATGATGGTACACTCAGCTGAATGGTGACATGGACTGACATTTGGACAAGTTTGGAGGAAGTGAAAGCAAACCCTAGACCTAATGCCTAGTGACCAAATTTTGCTTGAAGACTCTTTGAAATGAAAAAATTTGACCTTGACACTTTAAAATGACTTTGAAAGAGCATGTTTGATCACTGGAGGAAGGCTGCAAAGGCTGACTCTAACATTGGCTCCAATGGGGATGGTAGCTCCAGCTCCGTGGAGGTGCCAAGAACGGCAGATCTCTGGGGGAGCAGACCAGTGCCTTATCCATTGGGCGATGGAATCATTATTTGAACGGATAACACAAAACCTTTGACACATTTATTGAATGAAAACTTGACTGAAAACTGACTGAAACTTCACTGAAACTTGACTCAAACCGACTCGATGGCAAACTGAAATAACTTGAAAAACTGACTCAACAGACCAAACACAAATGACTCATGACTGAATTAAAACAAAAATTTACCAAGCTTTTGAAAAAAGGCAGTAGTCCATCAAGATTTGGAATCATGATGACAACCACCTGCATACCAATGAAATATGTACAATCATGTATAATTAGCTTTCCAATGTAACCAGTCAAGCAGATGTCTTGCTAACCGATTCTCCCGATCAAATCTCCTGGTCAACAATACAAACTGATAACTGGGCATCCAAAAACATAGCTGACCATGATCTTTTTCATCACTGAACACTGCAATAATCACTTTCATAGCTGACTGTAACAAATCTGCCATTGGATCCTGAAAAACATGAAGATTTACCTCCTGCTGAAAGAACATGGTGTCCTTCTATTCTGATTCTGATCTGAAAGGGATAGAAATTGATTTCTGAGGGATAGAAATGCACAAATCTGCCATCTGAGTGTTAGCTGTAGGTTCCTTGACCATGAGCAATTCTGGCATATACTCTTCAATTTCATGATCTAGGTCATTCTTAAACAAAAAACAATCTTCAAGGTTATCAAACATGACAGCCTTATCATTTTTGTGAAGGAAAAAATTATCTGTTTGTTGATCTACACAACTGATTACAAGACAATCATCTTTTTCAACAGAGGAAGAAGTTTCACCAACACTTTCCTGATTATGTGTGCACTGCAAATCTGCTGTAGCTTGGGCTGTAACAAGACCTTTCAAAAGCTGATCTATCTCATCTTCAGACAAAGGAGACAATGCTTTTTGTTTTCTTCGGCTCAAACAGTGATTGTCTTCATATGACAAGGCATTCAAACTATCATTCATAACTGAGTTATTGAAAGGAGATTTACCACTTACTTGCACAAAGATCTCATTCTGTCTTTCATGAACTGACTGAATCACCTCTTCATGAAGGCTGTGTTCTAATGATGAGCTGATAGTATGACTGAGAACATTTGGATCCATTACTGTGTCTTCTGCATCCCAGATGATTTCAACAGCAGAGTTCTCCTTGATGGGCTTCAACACAAGATATGCTTGGTCATCATGATCTGAATCTGAATCTGAAGCAGCTGTCTGGACATTATCACGATCTGCAATTAGAACTGGACTTACTTGCATGCTGTTGTCTTCTGTGGGCAGATCTGAAATGACATTCTCCCTTTCATCATTTTCAGCCATATGGCCATCAACCTGCTGCAAAGTCTCCTGAGCACCTTGATAGGTATCCTTTAGGTTCTCTTCATGTTGCTGAAATGGATTCTCATATAGAGCCTCCATGATTTCATCATTCATGAAATTATCATCTTCATAATATCTCTCCAGGCTTTCAATAAAAGAATAGGCATGTTTGCAACAGTCATGAACTAAATTTAACGATGGATAAGATACTTGATATCTTTCAATGAACAGGGCATGAAAATCCTCTAAACAATAAATACAGGCCAGCGGCAAATTTTCATACCATGACTGAGCTTCACCTTCCAGAGTGGCCAGGAATATCTTCATCAGGCAATCTTCAGGAAATTCAACCTTCAACTTGCGAATATGCATGTGAAATCTGACTAAATGTAAAGCAGCATCTTTCTTACCATCATCATTAAACGTAGGCAGATTCTTTGACCAATCTACCTTGGGCATCTTATTCGGAAAACCTGAAATGTGATCTCGGCTAATGGGAGCATATCTTCTCGTGAATCGGTCCATCTTGAAAATCTCACAGCTACTGATCTCCCTGCAGTGAAGTCACCATGAAGCATCGATTTCTGGATTGTTCAGTGAATGAAGTCGCCAAGTGAATGATTTCAGCCTTCTTATGTCTGACCGTTGTTCACCATCAACCATCAGATCTGAACTTGATACATGTACTGGGGCAATTTACAAGTTAAATACTACGATTACAAGTTATACCGGAGATCGACTGAAGCAGCGTTTATCTACTTCGCTGATGCATAGCAACAACGTTTCGAAGGCTACCTGGCGTGTCTTCAGACTCCGTCTATAACAAGAAAACGTTTTGAGTTTCTCCCCAGTATGGTCGCCACTATGTTAGCACTCAAATCTACCTCAGGCTGAAATGAAGTAAAACTCAAGGCTACATCAAACCACGCTCAGCCTCGTAGCTAGCCCTACGAGGGCAGGAGAGGGCTCTCTCCGTCAATCTCGAGAAAATAAGCAATAGGATGCGAGATGACTTACAATAAGAACTGATTTTAGGCTAGTAAAGAGATAGGTATGTTTGGTTTTGGTTTTTTGGGTTTTCGCTGGAGTAATGGGAAAACAAATTTTGGGTCCGGGGATAAGGTCAGACCTTTGCAGAGTTCAAGCTGGGGCGAGGTAGGTGATGATCTTGATGCTTTAAATTGGATTTTATGGATAGATTAGACCGACGAGGAGCTGAAGAGGGCAAAGAAGGACTTGGATCCTCTCCAAACAGCTGAAAACATATAGAACTAATTGAATTCAAAGGCCAAGCACTGTAAACAATGGATTCAACCTTAATCACTCATTCAACTTAGTTCAGAAGCATAATGAAAGGATGGCATACATTAAACATGAATAAACTTACAGTAAACAAAGAAGAAACATCATCAAGAACAGAACACCACAAGGATCCCAACAAGTGCCGCAAAACCCCTGATCTTTCCTTAGCCAAAATATGAAAAGTATGTACAATGGTATCAAAAGTATCCCAAGAGTCCAACCTCTCCAACCTATGAAAATGATTGAGAAATTACAATATATAGATCACTCTAACACCTTTCCTCACCTCTAGGGGTCGAATTCCCTCTTCAGGGATCAGTTTCAACCAATTCTAATCATGGAACTACAATCTAGGCAGCTAACAACTTGCCTCTAAAAGAGTGGAAACTGATCCATTACATGATATTTTACTCATTTGAGAGTGAATCTTCTAGAAGAGATAAAAACAAGCCAAAGTTACATGCCAAACATGAATTTACATCATAAAAACCCAAGAATTTTATCCATAGGCAAAACTGGTCCAAAATAGGCGAAATACTGAGCTGGCAGCTGAAAAACTCAAAAAATTCTCAAGGTGGGTCGCTCCTGAACTGCGTGGGTCGCTCATGTTGCAGGCTGATTTTGAGGTAGCTCCTGGCATCCAAATTGAGCTCATGATAGCTCGTTGGAAAGCCCTGGATGTCTACTTTCTAACCCAAGTGGAATTTCTGAATTTGGAGTTGATTTGACCCTCCAAAACCTCATTCTCCCAGAGGTACTTCCTGCTGGTGCAAAAGGTGGCGGCAAGGTGGTTTTCATGGTGTTTTTGAGCTGTTTGACCATCCAGATTTTGTTGAAATGCTAAGTTGACTTCAGAGGATGCATAATTAACCATGAAAAATCCAAAAATGTAAAAATCTCCTCCAGCAAGTGTCTCAAAAAATGCGAGCGCATGAGCGCGCGACCCACGTAGCTGCAAAACCTGTTTTTAAGACCAAAAATTTGAAAATGACAAAATTTTCTCCGAATTTGCCCAAATCCGGAGCGGAGGTCCTCCATCATGTATCTTGCTGAGTCAATGAAGCCTCGGCCAAAGTCAAGTGGTTCAGTGAGCCATTTCCGCCGTCGAAGTGCCTTCGCAACCTCTTAGTCCTCCATCCTCGCTTTGCAAACATGCATGCGAGCCCGATGGCCTTTCATGTGGCGAAGCATGTCTTTGTCTCGATTGGCCTTCGCCAACGACTTCTCCAGAGATGTATATTCACCGCGTGAGTGCGGTGTCACCATAATTGGTGTCATCATAGGGTCTCTTTCGATTCCACTGTCTGTCCTCACGGATTTGGCGCACCTCATAAAATGTGAGCTCATCCTCGAGCTGTTTGTTGTGTTGCTCCAAATAGTTAATCACCCACTGAGCCTTCTGCAATTGGTCTTTCAGCTGGTCATTCTCGGCCCTTTGCTCCTGGATGGCTTCCCTCAACTTCGAGCTAGGAGGCCCGTATCAACATCAATGACTGTCATATCGGTGTCCCGGCCTCCTGATGGGCCCTCATCATGCATGGGCCTCTTGCCCCTGTCTTGTACCTGTACCTGCACTGAAGAAGAAAGCTAGACCCTTTCCACATCACGTGGAGATAATACTCGCCGTGTCGATGAAGTCGGCAGGACCCCTTCCACCTCACGTGGAGATAGTACCCGCCGTGTCGCTGCAAATAAGGCCCTGTGGCCTCGCTGATATGTCTGAACTAAAGGAGTGACGATATGCTCAACCTCAAGCATGTCCGGCTGGTGTGAGGGCTCTCCTGCATCATAAACTGCCTCGGGAGGCTGTTGTGGCACTCTGAAAAAGTCTCTAGAAATGAAATCCTCCCAAGTGATGCCTTGCTCTGCCAACTGATGTGACACCAAGATTTTGATCAAAGCGAAATGATATATACTCCTGTACTGCTGCACTGGGCTCGTCTTCTTCTGCACAAATGTAACCATCCTCTCTATGTTGCGGTGTATGAAATACGGAATATTCATCATACGCACCCTTGTGAAGTGCATCAGCAAACGAACATGATATGAAAAAAGACGAGCATACCTGCCCTCACAACTAAAATACTGAATGATGAGCCTCATGAGTGGTGCATACTCATCTCTCAAGAATCTGAATGGAAAAACTCTGCTCAAGTAAGCCACATATCCAGTTTTAATGTATGGCTCATAGTGAAATTTCTCTAACTGCTTACCCTTGCTCCATTCCTCGCCTATGTTCGGTATGCCAGTGGCTTGAGCAATGGTCAAAGGTGATACAATGAAATCAACCCCAGCAAGGTTTACCCGATCACCCTGTAAATGAAGAACAAACAGACGTGCTAATTCACGATGAGGTCGGGTTTGTACAACCATCTCACAAAATCTGAAACATGACAAGAATCGAAAACAATCCATCGCTAATGGACATGCCTGCAACCGAGCCAAAGAAGTAGGCTCCTCTCTGCGATGATCACCACTCCTATTTTCTCTGCGGGAACCCCGTGGCACATTACCTTCAGCCACCGAATCACTGCCTGACCCTGGCTCATATTCTGACTCTGTCTCTGACATATCTCTAATCAAGTTTGAATGCAAATGAAATTTCGACCAAATAGGAGCAGGCAACCTTCAAAAGTTTTGAACACATCTAGTCAAAGGAGAGCATGGCATTAATAATAATATGTCTGTCTATGAGTAATGACCATAAAGGTTTCAATGGGCCATTTGAAACAAAGACATGAGCATATTTTTACATTGGGCAATGTGACCCATTACAAACATGGGCAATGTGACTCAAAGGGTTTAAATATGGTATAACAATAGCAATGGTTGCAGTGGTATAATGGGTATGAGAGCAAATTGATTTTGATGTTATATGGAAGGCTGACCATATCACTGTCTTAAGATAACAAACACGTTCTTTCCACCATTCTTTTGCATTTCAAACCCTAAAAACAATGATATTATGACTGTGGGATTTTAAAACCTCCATTTGAATATTGGAAACCACCCATGATGCCACAAATGCGTTGAAAAATATCAAATAATGGATAGAAACCTTTTGATATTAGCCTGAGTCGATTCTAGTTTTCATTCGGGGCGCGCAACCCAATTCCAAAACTTCCGTGAGCAAGGTGGGTCGCGTGTGCTCGTGTGGTCGCGCAGCCCAGGTGGCCGGTACCTGTGAAACCTACGTTGCCGGGAAGTGACTCTGCGTGGGTCGCGCAGCCCAGGTGGGTCGCTCTCCCTCAACGTGGGTCGCGCAG